>SMSQ01021191.1:0-20073 GCA_019453375.1 Ctenoplectra terminalis
TAAGAATCCATAGTCTAATTATTTCTCTTAAGGATCGTTTCAAAAAATTTTAGCGCAAACAAAGAAATATTTATACCCTAATCGAAATAAAAACGAACGATAAACGAAGCATCAAAAATTACCAAGCAACTAGCCAAATTGCACATCACTTTCTCCGAACCCCCCCAAAAAAGAAGCTCCATAAATATTACACAACGAGATCGGATGTCTCGTCTTAGATAAAAGTGAGCTCACGGAAGAAGGATACGGTATACATCGGTCCTATTAAAAGCGTATAAAAATTCCGAGACATTCGAGTCGCGTAACGAGGCGAATGCGTGAGACGGTGCTTGGAGGGAACGTGTCTCTAATTTTTTTCACGATTCCAGTGGATCGTCCGGGGTGCACGTGGCGCCTCGTTAAGGGTTAACCTACGACGTGCTACCGTGTAGAAGCGTAGAATGCGGATCGTCCACGGCAGCTGCGACAGCACTTTACGACGATAAAGGGACACTTTTTCTCTCCTTTACTCTTTTTTTTCTTCCCATGTTTTTTTTTTTTTTTTTATTATCTTTTTTTCACAAGAACCAGCCCTTTTTCGCGCGTTAACGCGAAATCAAGCAACCACGGGACCCGTTCACGAACGAGGACTGAGGGAACGTTTTTTCAACGTTATCGGCCGGTAATATCGAATGCTAATTCACCTCGCGCTACATATACGGGCGGCTCCTGCATCCTCCAGGTGCAGTTTCTCCATTAATGCGCCGCCGAATAACTGTTGATGGAAAGTGGAAGACAAATACGGAGCAGTTGGAAATGTCGAGGTGCACGGCCACCATTGCGCCACCCTTCAATTATTCATTTCGTTAATAACTTTATCTGGCCGGCGTGTTTTCGTGCATCGAATCGATGTACTGTAATTCGATGTTTCGTTTAAATGATCGGGGTTGTTAATCAATTTATTTGTATCGGTCGTGGGTACGTGTTGGTTGGGCACCGTGTATGAAGGATGGGTCAGGTGTTATTTTTTTGTCGTATCGGTTGTTTTGTAGGCGGATACATGGTGCATTTATAAGAAATTAAAAGAAAATGTAATTGTAAGGTGGGATAAACGAAACGATAAAAAATAAGCTACGTGAAGTGCTGCTTGTAATAGGTATTTAGGAGATATAGCGGTAATTAAGATGAAATTTTGATGAAGACCGTAGATCGTTTAAAATATTCTTCCCAATAAAATACTGTTATTATTATTTTTATAGATAATTGGAATTGTAAAGACATAGGTATATTTAAATTATCAGTATGATACAACTATTAATAAATTATACATTTTTTATTATATTCAAAACCTCACAGAAGTTTATAGAAATCTACGTCTAACACTCGAACAACTTCCGTATTCCACACTTTCTATTTTTTAATTCAATTCGAAGTCCTACAAAATTATTTCTGGACTGCTACGAAGGTGTAAAATTGCACAAAATGCACGTAACATGAAAAAATATACAGAATATCCAAATTAGAATGTTTTTTTATAATATCTAGTACGTAAAATAATTTTCTACCGATGTTCCACTTTTCTTTTATTATATTCTAAAAAATATGAATTTGCGTAAGAATCCATAGTCTAATTATTTCTCTTAAGGATCGTTTCAAAAAATTTTAGCGCAAACAAAGAAATATTTATACCCTAATCGAAATAAAAACGAACGATAAACGAAGCATCAAAAATTACCAAGCAACTAGCCAAATTGCACATCACTTTCTCCGAACCCCCCCAAAAAAGAAGCTCCATAAATATTACACAACGAGATCGGATGTCTCGTCTTAGATAAAAGTGAGCTCACGGAAGAAGGATACGGTATACATCGGTCCTATTAAAAGCGTATAAAAATTCCGAGACATTCGAGTCGCGTAACGAGGCGAATGCGTGAGACGGTGCTTGGAGGGAACGTGTCTCTAATTTTTTTCACGATTCCAGTGGATCGTCCGGGGTGCACGTGGCGCCTCGTTAAGGGTTAACCTACGACGTGCTACCGTGTAGAAGCGTAGAATGCGGATCGTCCACGGCAGCTGCGACAGCACTTTACGACGATAAAGGGACACTTTTTCTCTCCTTTACTCTTTTTTTTCTTCCCATGTTTTTTTTTTTTTTTTTATTATCTTTTTTTCACAAGAACCAGCCCTTTTTCGCGCGTTAACGCGAAATCAAGCAACCACGGGACCCGTTCACGAACGAGGACTGAGGGAACGTTTTTTCAACGTTATCGGCCGGTAATATCGAATGCTAATTCACCTCGCGCTACATATACGGGCGGCTCCTGCATCCTCCAGGTGCAGTTTCTCCATTAATGCGCCGCCGAATAACTGTTGATGGAAAGTGGAAGACAAATACGGAGCAGTTGGAAATGTCGAGGTGCACGGCCACCATTGCGCCACCCTTCAATTATTCATTTCGTTAATAACTTTATCTGGCCGGCGTGTTTTCGTGCATCGAATCGATGTACTGTAATTCGATGTTTCGTTTAAATGATCGGGGTTGTTAATCAATTTATTTGTATCGGTCGTGGGTACGTGTTGGTTGGGCACCGTGTATGAAGGATGGGTCAGGTGTTATTTTTTTGTCGTATCGGTTGTTTTGTAGGCGGATACATGGTGCATTTATAAGAAATTAAAAGAAAATGTAATTGTAAGGTGGGATAAACGAAACGATAAAAAATAAGCTACGTGAAGTGCTGCTTGTAATAGGTATTTAGGAGATATAGCGGTAATTAAGATGAAATTTTGATGAAGACCGTAGATCGTTTAAAATATTCTTCCCAATAAAATACTGTTATTATTATTTTTATAGATAATTGGAATTGTAAAGACATAGGTATATTTAAATTATCAGTATGATACAACTATTAATAAATTATACATTTTTTATTATATTCAAAACCTCACAGAAGTTTATAGAAATCTACGTCTAACACTCGAACAACTTCCGTATTCCACACTTTCTATTTTTTAATTCAATTCGAAGTCCTACAAAGTCTTATAAAATTTCCACGTCCAAGACCTGAGCAGCTTTCAAATATCACACTTCCATTTTTACCTAAATTCAAAGTCCCTCAAAAGTCTACAGAAATCTACATCTAACGCTCCAACAACTGTCACACTACACTCGTACAACGCTCACGACACCCCAAAACGACCAAGACCCAATTATCATAATCATCTCTCCTCACCCTATCAAGCGACACCAAAGACGAGCCCGGCTACCCCGAAGATCCCAATCTCGATCGAAGTTCAACACCTGCACCGACAAATTCTACACCATCCATTCACGATATCGATACCTGGGCCAAACTATTCCGACTTCCGGACCGCTGGTTGACACGGGCTACTCATCCGGTGACTAGAGTTGCTTAATAACAGTCGCGTCTCAAGCGAACCGTACGAACAATCGTCGTATCTTAGCTGGGATCTCCGTTCGCGTAGCCAGCGATCAAATATTTATAGTCTGCTGTCCCTTATACGGGGGCAGGCATTTTTTTTTTTATCTCGCGCCACGGACAGAGGAGACACACGGAAGGTCGTTTCTCCTCCGTGAATCGAATACACGATAGTTATCGTCGGTTTCGACGTAATTAAAGCAACAAATTCCCGCAGCCGCGATGGCGCCCGACGTCCGGGCGTTTCGTATCGCACGGTGATCGGTCTTCCTGATGGATCGCTACAGGTGCGCGTTCTTCTTCTCGATATGGAGCTATGGGTGTCACGGATCAGCCGGTCAACGTTAGAATAATTTACTGTCTTGTCGGGACGAAGCTTTCGTAATTATTGGGTAAACGGCGACGACCCTATTAACGCCGACGCTCGATTCGCGGTCCTCTTGCTCGTCGAAGAGTGCCGGAAGTAGGGGGCCTAACGAGCGTCTCGCGATCGATTTTTGGTTAAAAGTGAGGATTGTCTGTTTGCGATGATGCATGTATGCATCCAGTTTCTGTCGCTTTTGTCGATCGAGAAGTTTCCAATGGAAGAAACGAATTTGAAAGATTTGTTTTGCTATGGCGACATGGCGACTCGAGGGACCTTGTTTCGAGTGTTTCAATTGAGATGATCGATGGCTTTGATTGGAAAGATTTTTGATCGCGATGTGTGAGTAACTTTCTGAGTGGTTCGTCAAATTGTGGCTTAGTAGATTGTTGGAAATTATTACGACTTTCTTAAGACTTTCTTCCTTTTGATAGGGTACACGCGATAAATTAACAGGTTTTGTGTTGAGAGAAGCACTTTAAACCTAAGCAAAAAATTTATATTGGAATATTTAATTGAGAAAGAATAGCGCGAGTGCTAAATTCTTGACATTTGCATCTTGCGTCTATTTTATTCGTCCAATGAAATTTTTATTTCCGCTGCGTATCATTGCTCGTCGATTACCCATGTGGTACTCAGTGTGCGAAGGAAACCTATTATAGTAACATTTCAGAAGAGATACGATCTAAGTTACGATCTAATTAAAAAAAAAAATTATATCACAAAATAAAAAGGTAAGAAATACCCCAAAGTGATATACGATGAAATCTTCCTAAGAAGAAATATCGTAAACGATCGACATCGAAGGAAATCAGATTAGAAAAATAGTCCAATCTCACCAGCCATCGTCTGGAAAACGAACGATGTTCACGTTTTTACGGGCAATTGAGCAGCAATCGTTGCAGGTGATCCGTGAAACCTTCGATTCCAACTTTGCTCGCAGTTGTCAGCTTTCAATTGCACTCCTGTGCATCTTGGTTCCCCTCGTCTCTTGGTCGCCGATTTCGAAGACTATTATTAAAGGGTCGTTTCCGATCGACAGAGGCTCACCAACTGCTAACGCGACGACTTTAATCGATCGTCGATTAACGTAATCGTCTCTGTACAAGGATCGAGCAAGCAAGATCCTGATCCTGAAGCAAGGTAGGGTGGTAACGCGATCGGAGCCAGCAATTTGACCCGACGACCGATCAAAAGTCACATTAGCGAGCTCGAGTTGATAGTCGCGAGATCGATCGTAGATCGATGGAGGATTTTTGTTAGAAAGTTTCATCGCCACGCCCGTGGGTTCCTCGCAGATGCTCGCGTGCGTGGTCACGAAGAATTTATTTATTTAGCGTTGACAGGATACGCGACAACGTACGTAGCGACACGATTTAAAAAAATTGAGATGGCTCAGTTAGTCTACTGTTAGATCCCTGCGTGGAGATTATGGTTTTAGTGTATGCACAGAGTGGTTCTAAATGAATGTTATAGAATATAACACGGTATTGAACAGAGTGAACGCAAGGACCGAGTCTTTGAAACCAGGGGTTTGTAAATATTCTGTTTTGATATGGATTTTTAATTATTGAAAGTGGATGCATTCAACGGACGATTACTAATAAATTTCTTGTTTAATCCAGTGAACTATAGCGTACGATATTGATATTATATTTTATCCTTAAATGGTTATTTAATTATTCTATTTAATCCTGCTATTTGGAATAGCATTTATATTTCAATTTTACTGTTTGTAAAATCTGTTTAAAATTAAGTTAAATTTTACTATCGATACACTACCGAACTTAAAAAAATTATCTTTCTTACGAAATGGTAACTTTTCATTTCATACTTTCGCAAAATTCAGATTACTCGCGTGTCCCGAAACATTGAATAAAAATAAAGAAAATAGAATCGAAACTCTGCCTTAAAAGCTATTCCTTAAAAGATATTCGCCAGTCCACCAGTTTATTATCATTTTTTTCTCATTGCCAGATTTAATATGCAGGATACACCTGTAAATTTTTCGACATTTCTTCGGAACCACCCTGTACGCGCACATGCATATTCAGACGTGTTTCGAGTATGCGTGCGCGTTGACACGAAGATGCTCGCGAACAGGAAGGAAGATAATGATGGTGCTCGCGTCCGCACGACTACGGGTAGTCACGGTTTTTGAGAAAAGAAAAAAAAAAAAAAGAAAAACATTTCGTTGGCCGAGAAATGGTCGCGCGGGTATACGTAAGCGGTCTCAGGTGCCCCGCTAATGAGTAGTCTTCGCGACACGCCGTAAATTTTTGGTGTCAATACACCGTACACCTGGTAGCTGGCCCAATCTTAACGAGATCATTCCGATGTTTCTTGCATTTCGTCCCGTGAATCCTTATTATTATTGGTTGGCCCGCTCCGAAATTTGCGACGCGGTATTTATTCACGTCGCGATCCCAAATCTTATGGGAATTATTGCAGGATGTGCTACATAGGGACTTCTTCGGTCGTTTGTAAGTTGACGGTGATGCTTCTGCTTATTCGAGCGAGTTTGATGGTTTGGCAAAGCGTGAGAATTTTAGAAGGCGCGGAAGAAGTAATTATTTTTATTTCTTGGTGAACGTGAAGTATAATTTATAATTGTTTTCTATTATAGAATTTTGTTGGAGATGGCTTGGCTTTATGGTTAATATATACATATTTTTTTTAAACGAATGTTATTATTTATTTTTTTAATGTTTCAATTTTTCTGGGACAAATTAATTTAGTCGTTTTCTTTTCGTAATTTTATAAATTTAGTCTAATTACGAAGCTGTCGAGCAGAACTACTTTTTACACACACGGAGACTCCCCATCTGTTAATTATGCTAACTTTCTAATTATGGAATAAAAATATACGTATAATCTTGTTGAAGAGAACTTCTGCTTCAAACACCGGACTAAAATGCATCCCCTTTTAATCTGTTAACTCGTCATCGTAATCATTCATTTTCTCGGTAACTCTTTACCTTTCATACGTCGTTAGATTCATATTAGAAACACATTATATCATGTTCACATTTGCAAGAACCAAAGTCGAGCATGCTAAAATTAATACATTTTTACTAACCTTTAAATCCTACGTGTAAAGGAAATCCACGCGGAGAAGCGGCACGGTTTAACAGGTGAAAGTAAGAATCCATTACAGACCACACTCATCCATCAAGAATAAAGTCATTAACCAATTAAGCAAGACATATTCACCAAAAACGCTGCAAATTTAAAATCCATCATCGTTTCGATAATTACGCGCTTCATGCGTTCCCCACAATGGCTTCCAGAATTCGTCGGCCTGATACTTTCCCGCCAAGGTTAAGGGTCGGCCATTAAATTGTTAATCCTCCGTTTAAACGCCGAAATTACTGTACGTTCCTCGGTGCACGCGGAATATATAATCCAACGAAATTACGCCACCCACGGTAACAATCTTAACATCATAATTCAAAGAACAAGTCGCTGGCACCGGCTTGGCTCGCGAACGCTGTACTTAGTTTTAATATTTCATGCGTTAGCCCGTACCGAACTTTAATTGCATAATTACACTTAATCGAGCCGATTTTTTCTGCCTGTTTCTTTTCTTTCCTTTTTTCCTTTTTCTTTTCTTTTTTTTTTCTTTTTCTTTTTTCTCTCATACTTGACTCGCATGGTTATCCGCGACGTCGTTTCGTTCAAACGTCCCTCTCGAAGGACTTTGTAGAAGGGCGTGACGGTGCGTTCGTCATTTCCGGTGACCAGGCATTACGCTTTATCCGACATATTTTTCTTTGGTGTAACTGGCCCCGAAGTCTTTCCATCGGAGTGATGTTTCCTTGATTATAGCCGGCCGACACCGCGGCCAGCACGAAAGATAAATTGTTTGCAATCGAAACTGAGGCCCATGGCGATCGTGATCATCACCTGAAATATCCAGTCTCCGGCCTGATTGCGATTCTCATTATCCCGAGCTACCTCTGACAAGGCTGCGTTACGTACGCTACTTTTTACCAACTTCGCAGTCGCTACTATTCAGTCTGATTGGTCGGAACAGCAATTAGTCTCTTTCTACCTGGTTCGAGTAGCTGGTTGAGGTAGTTATTACTTTGGTGCGTTTGATACAGTAAATGGAGGGTGTCGATATCGATCCTTAATACGACAGGATATTACGTTTCTTAACACTGGAACTACCGATCGAAATGACTGGTTTGTCATTTTTTTATAGAAATTCTAATAATTTGCAACAATTCGTTTACGAAGATTTTCCACAGTTTTTTGTAACTGATAAGAACTAAGATTTCTTTCCCTTGCGTTATGTATTATTTTCTTTCAACACTTATCATTTCCATTTCTTTGGCGTAGATAGGCATATTTTAATCGTCGGTTATTGATTCAAAGTGTTAAATCGATGGATGATAAATCAACTTTTGACGATCCTTTATATTAAATTATCGGAATACTTGGGATTAATTTTTACAGGGGCGGTCAATTGTTTAAGCATTTTTAAAGCTCGAAGGAAGAGGGTTTTTGAATAATTTTTGAAACTAAAAAAGGTTTACTATTACTTCAAAGTATTAGAATTTTGACAAATTGTTTCGAGATGAAAAAATTATACAACGCTCAAAAAATGTTTTTATTCTGAAACTGTTTTTTTATAAAATTGGAACGACAAAATTAGTTGATCTTTCGGAAATGTGTACAAAATCGGATGGGAATTATTTTAATTAAATACACCACGTCCCAAAGCAACTACACGTGGTTAAAGTTTTATTCAACAGCAGAACTACCGACGATTAAAGATACACCGAATCATACGGCCTGGAATCTAATTGCGATCGCGAAACGCGTCAAAGGATTAATCAGTCCCATACCAGGAAACCGATTTTTAACAGTTCCATTAAATTCGTCCAGACAATTTATGCATACACGTGTAACACACGTTCGCGACAGGTTCATACGTTGAAACTGTTAGGCGATGCGCAACGATTGCACGTCAACACTTCGTGGGGCACCATGAGGAACATATCTGATCACAGGTTATGATTAATAGTTTCTTAGTTCGCGTATGTTTGACCGTAAGATCGTCGCCGTTGATAAATTAGCGGAAATAACGTATCGTGCTGAAGTTTCAGTTCTTCGAGTCTCGTTGCCGCTTACGAGTAAGTAATGAAACCCGAGCTGATCCTGCGAAAGTCAAAGATACCATCGTGGAATATACGTTTCATTCGGGAATCGCAAAAAATTCAGTCCTGTGCACCGTAAAATCTGCTGTCTCCATTCCGTGATGTGATCGTTCCAGGACTCTTGACGATTTAATACATGTTCATCGTCGAGCAAGCAAAATATCATTTAGGGTTCCGTAATTAAAACGAAGTTACACAAAATTCGACCACCGGGAGAGACCGGCCAGTATTAACCCTCTATAGCCCGAATTTTGTCTGCTTATCGAAGAAAAAATTACGATCGATTACAGTTTCTCACTTTGATTTGAAAATTTTTAAACCAATAATCGCTATAGATGGATCATGGTGTCGCTACGGTAATACAGTAATCAAATTTAATAGAACGGTGATAACTAGATAAAAGAAATTTTTTTAAATATAGATACATTAGTTTGTAACTTTTAAGTCACACGGCGCCATAGAGAGTTAATATCTCAAAAATAAAATAAATAAATCTGCTGATTATTAGGAGCAATTGTAATTGTTCCCTTGCAAAAAAGAAAAAAGAAAAAAAAAAACGAAAAATATGACTTATATCGTACGTCGTTGCTTTTTAACGGACTCTACAGTGTTCTTAACTTATGCAACACAGTGTTCCATTTAAAGTAGGCCTTGTGTATACGGTACGGCAATAAAAATGTTAACATCTCCAAATGTTCAGAAATATTTCTCAGAATTCTGCGTGACCAGTGTAAACGCGGATTTTAAAACGCACAGGTTGCTCGTTTCTCGCGTCCAGGTAACTCTGGAGCGTGGGAGTATAGAGAACACGCGTTTCCTCCGCGTGTTCCACTTGCGTATCCCCTCGTAAAGCCGCGCGCTTATTAACTCGATAGGCGAGCGTGTGCCTCTAATGATCCGCGGACGAGCAAATAGGAGGCACGCTCCGCTTGTCTCTCGCCACTTCCCACGATTTTCCTCCGTTCTTTTTTTTTTTTTAATTTTTTTTTTTCGAACGATTCAACCTTGCCCTCCTCCTCTCGTAGAACCGTGATCGCGCGNCGGAAATAACGTATCGTGCTGAAGTTTCAGTTCTTCGAGTCTCGTTGCCGCTTACGAGTAAGTAATGAAACCCGAGCTGATCCTGCGAAAGTCAAAGATACCATCGTGGAATATACGTTTCATTCGGGAATCGCAAAAAATTCAGTCCTGTGCACCGTAAAATCTGCTGTCTCCATTCCGTGATGTGATCGTTCCAGGACTCTTGACGATTTAATACATGTTCATCGTCGAGCAAGCAAAATATCATTTAGGGTTCCGTAATTAAAACGAAGTTACACAAAATTCGACCACCGGGAGAGACCGGCCAGTATTAACCCTCTATAGCCCGAATTTTGTCTGCTTATCGAAGAAAAAATTACGATCGATTACAGTTTCTCACTTTGATTTGAAAATTTTTAAACCAATAATCGCTATAGATGGATCATGGTGTCGCTACGGTAATACAGTAATCAAATTTAATAGAACGGTGATAACTAGATAAAAGAAATTTTTTTAAATATAGATACATTAGTTTGTAACTTTTAAGTCACACGGCGCCATAGAGAGTTAATATCTCAAAAATAAAATAAATAAATCTGCTGATTATTAGGAGCAATTGTAATTGTTCCCTTGCAAAAAAGAAAAAAGAAAAAAAAAAACGAAAAATATGACTTATAT
The DNA here is from genome assembly GCA_019453375.1 of Ctenoplectra terminalis. Lineage (NCBI taxonomy): Eukaryota > Metazoa > Arthropoda > Insecta > Hymenoptera > Apidae > Ctenoplectra > Ctenoplectra terminalis. The sequence continues at coordinate 10,644 of SMSQ01021191.1, forward strand.
CGTACGTCGTTGCTTTTTAACGGACTCTACAGTGTTCTTAACTTATGCAACACAGTGTTCCATTTAAAGTAGGCCTTGTGTATACGGTACGGCAATAAAAATGTTAACATCTCCAAATGTTCAGAAATATTTCTCAGAATTCTGCGTGACCAGTGTAAACGCGGATTTTAAAACGCACAGGTTGCTCGTTTCTCGCGTCCAGGTAACTCTGGAGCGTGGGAGTATAGAGAACACGCGTTTCCTCCGCGTGTTCCACTTGCGTATCCCCTCGTAAAGCCGCGCGCTTATTAACTCGATAGGCGAGCGTGTGCCTCTAATGATCCGCGGACGAGCAAATAGGAGGCACGCTCCGCTTGTCTCTCGCCACTTCCCACGATTTTCCTCCGTTCTTTTTTTTTTTTTAATTTTTTTTTTTCGAACGATTCAACCTTGCCCTCCTCCTCTCGTAGAACCGTGATCGCGCGTGGGTTTCGCTGCCTTTTTCCGCGGACGATCGATCTTATCGCGCGGAACCATTTTGGTTTGTTAGTTGTTGGGAGCGGTCGCGCTGCAGCATTAAATCTCGCGGAGATTTAAGTCGGAGATTGTTAATGCGGTTAGATTGATCAGGTCGTTTGTGGAAATTGAGAATCGGCAAGGGAGTGGTTCGTTTTTTTTTTTCTTTTTAGGCTGTTGGTAGTCGGAATGGGTTTGGGTTAGGTAGGGTGGTGGAACGGAGTTGGAGAATATTATTAATAACTGAGGCGCGTGATATTTTTAGTTGCAATTATTAGAAATGGTGACAGGGGTCTTTGATTGGAAGATGCGAAAAATGTGGCTGATAAGAGGGGAAGTGGTTGGTTTAAAATTATTTTTGTTGTTTGGAAAAATTGTACGTATCCACTGATTTGCAAGGTGTGGAAGTAATTTATAGTAGAAGCTCAACATATTTAATTTTACGTTTCATCTCAAAAAATAAAAATTGGAATAAGACATTGAAAATATAAATGAAAAATTAATTATAAATTCATTGTGATCATTTTTTTATATCGTGCTATCAAAAATATATCAAACTGTCGTACATATCTATTCTAGTCAATTTGCGTGAGAAACACTATTCCACAATTTATACCCCTTAAAAAACCAAAACTTGGAGATCAACAAAAGATTCTTTGAAACCAACTCGAATTATAATAAAACCTTCTGCTTCCTGTAAAAATCAATACCAGTTCCTCTTCAAATTTCATCTCCACTTCACACCGCCTGAATGCCCAATCGTCAAACTCCTCGGCTCGTTCATCAATCTAACCTCCCTTTATACTCTTCGAGTACAAAACGAGTTTCTTACCGGTTTCGAATATATTCTTTCTCAGTTCTTAAATAACCGTAATTAATAACGATCTTTGAGAATTTATTGCGCCGTACGTTACCACGGGGAATATATAGCTTGTAAAAACCGGCGCCGGTTCGACGGATATTTGATGAATCTGCTGTTTTTTTTTTTTCTTTTCTTCTTTTTTCTTTTTTATCACCGCAATGGCGGCGGTAGCCGAACAGGGCGGAGTAAAGGAGTAAACGAGGCATTTGTAATCCGAGTAACGTCGACTGAAAGTCCCGGTTTGGTCGAACCCGCGTCCCCCGTAATAGCGACACGGTAGTCATCCTCCTTAACTTAAATCACGTCCGCATGCACGCGACTCACCGGGTCCCGTCGTCGTTCGCAACAAGCAGCTCCTTAGCCGAGCATAATGGCGCAATAAATTATGCCACTTTGTGAACGCAGTTAAAGCCACTATTATACGCCAGTGCCATAACTAGCCGGAAGAAACAAAAATGACCGTGTATCAGCGCCGAGTTTGGTAAAAATGGCCGCCTCGATGCGTTGCGTTTCGATCCTCGACAATGGACACGGGGTTCGTGAAGATGTCGGATGGATCAATGGCGTTTCGTTTTACGATGAATTAATTATAATGAAATTGGAGAGTTGAAGGATACTCTTTTTTTTTATAGCTTTCGTGAGCATCGTACAAGGGGTACAGAAAGTATTCATACATGTGCGCATCTGGTTTTCAATAAGACGTTTTTTAATTGAATTCCGTAGGCACTTCATTTGCATAGCACTAAGTTTCAAAGACGTGTAAGGGTACTTAAATATTTTATATATTTTAAATAAGATATTAATATTTAATTTACGTAGTTTTTAAATTGTTTAAAGTCGACCATTTTTACCCATGTTTTTCCATTTTTACGAATACTACCTTCACGAAATAATTTTATCTTCCCAATCATTAACCATACGAACTTGAATTCTTTTTTTTCTTTTTTAATCATAAAGGATTATTGTCGTTAACTAATTTTTTATCTAACTCAATTTTAATTTTAAATTATTCTCGCAACAGTGGTTGATCCAGCCCGAAACGACCCATATATGTTTCTCTGCTCCATCAATAACTGGTAACAAGTCATGATCGAAAAGGTGGTCGTGTTTCGTTTAAACCGTCTCTTCTGACGAGAGCAACCAGAATAGGGGGAGAGATCCTTGGATGGTTACGAATAATGGCGCGACATATTACGCCATTTTGTAAAAGGGGGGCCTTGGAGAGCGCGAATTCACAATGCAACGGTGGGTCGCATCTTTCTATCTCGTTCTCTTCTTTCCTCTCGTTTTCTCTCGCTTTCTCTCCTTTTCGCTCCTTTTCGCTCCTTTTCTCCTCGTCTGGTTCCCGCATCTTCGTCGTGTGGGTGCGCCAGGTAATGTCGTAAATGGGTTGAGTCGGGTTTAAGGTGCCGCCGCTGGGATAAGCATCGATGCATTAGAGAAGATGACTTCATTCGCGCCCGCGCCCCTATAGTAGCTGTGGCTTTCGTCGAGCTCGTTCCACGGTAAGTGGCCAGAAGAATGATAATGATAATGATAATGAGAATGACGACGATGATGAGCACGATGATGCCGGCTACGGTTTCGCCGCTGTTATTTCATCGTCTCTAACCCGCCGCGCGACTCGTTACGCGCCAAGAACACGAGCTCGTTGTTCTATGGATATCCTGATCGTCGATCTTCTCTGGACCCTTTCACGATGGTACTCGTTCTCCGAGGTTTCGTTGCTCTTTTTCGCGCTCGTTGGCCAGGCGAAACGATTCGCGACTGGTGGAGAATGAGATAGGAGAAATTGTATGACGAGCGCGAGATAAGCGAGGAATTGGTTTTTTGTAAGTGGTATGGAAAATCTTTCGGATTCCGTGTGGAAGAACGGATACTTTTCGTTTTGGGTACTTTTAATTTTGGGTAGTTCGTAATTTTTGGTATTTTTAATCGTGGATATTCTAAATTTTGGGTAATTCTTAATTTTTGATGTTTTTAATTGTGGATATTCTAAATTTTGGGTAATTCTTAATTTTTGGTGTTTTTAATCGTGGATATTCTAAGTTTTGGGTAATTCTTAATTTTTGGTATTTTTAATCGTGGATATTCTAAATTTTTGGTATTTTTTAATTGTGGATATTCTAAATTTTGGGTAATTCTTAATTTTTGATGTTTTTAATTGTGGATATTCTAAATTTTGGGTAATTCTTAATTTTTGGTATTTTTAATCGTGGATATTCTAAATTTTTGGTATTTTTAATTGTGGATATTTTAAATTTTTGGTATTTTTAATTGTGGATATTCTAAATTTTTGGTATTTTTTAATTGTGGATATTCTAAATTTTTGGTATTTTTAATTAGGGATATTCTAAATTTTTGGTATTTTTAATTAGGGATATTCTAAATTTTGGGTGTTCTTAATCTTGAAAATTTTTAGTCATGAATATTTCTAATTTTGGGCATCTTTAATTCTGAAAATTCTTCATTGTGGATATTTTTAATTGTGGATGTTGTTAATCCTAAAAATTCTTAATCGTGGATATTTTTAATTATGAGTATTGTAAATTCTGAAAATTCTTTATGCATATTTTTAATTCTAGGAATTCTTAATTCAAATTTTCTGTTAAGAATAATTCGAGTCAATTGTAATTGAGAATGATATACATTTTACTAATTTGGAGTATTACTAAGTTTAGATATTCTTGATCCTAGGCGCACTATCAAGTTCGACAGGGTGACATTAATCTTTTAATAAATATTAGGTATGGTTAAAAATAATAGTTTTAAGCAGCTAAGAATATTGTGTAACTATCGCCAAGAGGCTAAAGCTTTAACGTCGACAACGGGAATATCAGTGCTCTCTTAACATAGCAAATTACAGTTGTATTCTTTCCAGAGTTCATATCAATAGCCTATTGTTTTAAGGTATCTAAATAATAGTACTCTATTGTTTAAATTGCTCTATTGATTACAGTACTGGTTACATTGTGGTATCTGTTACAACAGCCCGCATAAGCGTTACGCAGTTTTTTAACTTTCTTGATTTTCTCTTTTTTTCCCAAAAAGAACCTTCTACCCATTCAAATCAATTACCATATACAAATCGAAGATTCGTATCCATCTTCATCTTAGAATTACTCAATCATACATTCATATGTTCATCGTACAATTTTGTTTTACAATCAGACAAACATGGTAGCCATGATTTCCCTTAATCCTCAAATTCAAAATTTTATTTTAAAAATATCCACTTCCAATATATTTCGAACGTTATCACGGTTCGATTTGACGACCACGTATTTTTATTTAGCGGAGACCTAATCGGAACTACTTGCTATAATTATTTAAAAATCGGTAAAAGAATAACAGCTGAAAAATATTCTACTGAAACGCAAACAATACATCCCTATTAATTAATCTAAAGGATACCATTTTGTTACACCATAACACCAGATAAAATATTCCACAAATAGCTGTACAAAAATGATAGAAAACCAAATTTCTTATCCATAGTTTCAAACTAATGCTAATTTCTTATCTTACGCTCTCTCTTCTACCATTTCACTTTTGTATGATTTTATTTCAGCAATTTCTTAACTACCGACCGATATTAATTTCTTTCAAAGTCTCAAATGTGCCGTCGTCTACTTAAAATATGCTAACAATAAGATCCATTTAGTCACAATTCCCAAAAGCAACTTAACCAAACAGTCTCGGCGACAAAAAGACCCTTTCCGTAATTCGTGATCGCTAAACCCTATCCCACTTCCTTTCCTCCACCATCCCCTCCTTTCTCCGACTTAATTTAACCGCGAAACACCTTTTGGTTCCGTAATTATGCCAGGACAATGGCAACCAACGGGAGCGAGCCGCGTTTCGGGCAAGAAAGGACGCGGTTGCTCGAGTCGCTATGAAATCGTCACAAAAGCTGGCCCCGTGCGGCAAACATTCGCAAAACGCGCGATAATTAACCATTCAGCGTGCACACCGGCGCGGAAACAATAACCCGGCGAACGTCATTTACCTCACGGAAGCTGTCTCCGCGTTTTGCACGAGTTCGCCGTTTCCATCAACGGACGCATCGGCGTCAACCAATTTCGAAGGTGTCTCACGTCGACGATGTTCAGCCGACCCGGTTCGTTCGGTCGTGTGCAGCAACCGTATGCTTTTGAGATACGCATTAGCGTGATTACAATTACGCGATGTTGACTAAGTACCTGGTCCCTCGTCGTTGGCCAGTCAGGGCTCAAGGGTGAACCGAGTGAACATTCATGTGCTTGCTCCGTGCCATCGAAAGGATTACGTATTGCATTTTGCTCTCTCTGCTTCTCTATTTGAGAGAGAAATAGAGAGAGAGAGAGAGAGAGAGAGGAAGGAAGGTACAGTGGGAACAGAAAGTATTTGCTGCTATTAGTATTCTTCAATCAGACACTTTTTAATTAAGTCCTGTATTTCATTTTCATGGCAACGAAATTTTAGTGGTCACATAAAAGTATTTTTATAAAGTATGAAATTTAACAATTTGAAATCTAATTATTGAGCACGTAGAGAAAAGTTGCCTGATATGGAAAAGATTTCGAAAATGGTGTGATAATATTTAATTAAGAAAGAAGTGCGCTCTATATTCCAGCGTTACAAAATATTAATAAATATTAATAAATATGAATATTTCTCGTGTTCGAAATTCTTACCGTATTAGATAGCTTTGGTTTAAGTGCTAAATACAGTGATGGATATCTACTTTTGGTACCCACTGTATCTAGAAAAAGGGGATCGCGCAGGGGAGGAACGAAGAGATGGAGGGGTGAACGAGCCAACCCGGAGCAAGCAGTTTGTATGGAACATAGGTGACGAGGAGAGGGAAGAGAGGCAAAGTGAGGCTGATGTACAAGGAGAGGTGTCGATGAGAGAAGAGGTAATTAGAAAGGCGCAGAAACGAGCGGGAGTGTTTATTGTTTTTCGACAAAACTCGCCCGCGACGCGTGACAAGGCTGTCGAAACGCGAATAAGGGAAGAGCGACGGCCCGTTGCTAATTCTCGTCACAATCGATGCTTGTTCGCGCGTCACGAGCTTCATGGTCGACGAACACCGGACAAAGCCTCCGTGAAAACAAGCGAGTTTCGAGTTCGCTGCCTCGCGGACTGTGGCGCGGCCGCCATTTTGGGCTCGCGCGTAGGAGCATGCAAATGGCCGAACTGTATTCCCGAGGATAGATAAATTGAGTATAATTGCTGGATGGAATATCGCGAAATCATAAACACAGCCACACTTATTTTCATTAATACAATTGACTTAAAAAAGTTAGACATAGCTGTAGAAGGTGTAAAAATAATTAATAATTAGACCGTGGATTTTTATGAACATTCATCGCGAGTTTCTTTCTCTTACTTCCGTTCGAAAGGGTCGGCGTTTAACATTGTACCAGGTTTTAATTGCTCGGTAGATTCTACGCGAAACACGACAATTTTTCGTCTCGTTAAAACCTGTTGCGATCCAAGCGTCACGTTAAATCGCTGTAACCAAGTATACATTTACGCACGCGTGATGCCACGCGTTTAATTATCGCCACTGATAAATTCGTTGCTCTCGTGCATTTCGGTCCACGTGGAAAGTAACGACCATTAACCCTTATGGTGCACCCTGGTGTGTACGATACCGGCGTGTTGCGTTTTCTCCGTTTTCTATCCTCTTATATTTATGGCGGATGCCCGTTTATTTGGAATCCGCTACGTGTGCTACGTGGGGGACGAGATAGTTCGAGTAATAGAGATTTACCGACTTCTATCCCTATAAATAATTTCTCGGTTCAGCCAGGGGATTTCTAATAACAGATGGCCAGACGGTTGCGCTCGAAGAGCAGCGATTAGTTATTTTATTTCTGTTTTGTTGGTTATTAACGTTAGCGTAATTATTATCTTAACGTTGATTACGCGAAGTGGTTTGAGGGAGAAATCTGTAGAAGGTGGAATTGATTTAAAATTGGATAAAACGTTACTTTGTAGGAGTTGAATTAATTCTACTTTTGAGAATTAAATTAAAAAAGTGTCGAGAAACTTTCATTTGACAAATGAAAGGGTTATAGTAATTTTAGTGTATTAATAAATAAGTAACGAAGTCGTCGATTCTTCACTATGACGACCGATAACACAACATTGGCTTTAATTATTTTTAATTTTTTTTAACGCCGTATTTATGTTATTCTAATGCCAGATTATGTCTAATGTCTCTTTGTTGTCAGATGTTGTTATTTAAAAATTAATTTTATATGTTATTTTGAAGATTAACAATGCAGGAGCACGAATTTACGAGCGTCTCGAACGGTCAGAAACTAACTGGTCATCGTAGTGTTAATGACGCGAACCTGAAGATCGAAGGAACCCGATAAACGGCAGGAAATAGGGCCGTGGTTCGCCATGTTTCTCCTATTGTGGCTCGTTTTTCCCAGCGGCGTGATTGCCTCCGCGTTACAAATTGTTTCACGCTTCTATTACTATTTCAAGATACGTCTGACGATAAGGTCCGAGAGACCGTAGGATAAAGGTCTGCTTTATAATTCAGCGTGATCCTGGCTTTCGGCTTGGCTACGCGCGACGCGTTCTTAAGCAACTCCTCGCGCGTCTACGCGTCTCTAAACGCTCATTAACTCCTTCGTGACCGATAAGCTGCTACATCTTTCCACGAGCTAAAGCTGAATTTCTTCAAACGAAGCGTTTTATCTCTTCGGGAATAAAATTTAAATTTCTTCAACGAATTTAAATATTTTTACATTTCAGCAATTTAAATTCTTTCGATATATTGGTTCTGATTATCGTAGAAGATTTAATTTCATGATTTCACCTTCTTCCTTTATTTCTCTAATTATTTATTATTTATTATGTTCCTTATTATTTTCTAAGCAGAAGCTTGTTCACGTCATAAAAAGAACAGAAAATTAAATTTCATATATTCCAGTCGGATCAATAGATATATCCTTTGTAATTAACATATTTTACTAAATTTATAAAAACAGCATAATACCGTCAACAAAATAATGAATCTTTTGAAAGAGAATTTTTTAATTCTACCAAGTCAACCGCCATAAAAGCATTCCTTACAAATTCTCAAACCATAACAGCTAAAATTGAATATCATTTAAAGGAGCTTGGAAAATTCGATACAAGAGAACGCCTACACAAAATACACAGTCTTCACAGAACATCCATCGGAACAATATCGAATTGTCTACCTCACCTCGTAACAACGATCTTATACATCGTTTCCAACCGTTTCCTCCAGAATCTTTCAATACATCCAATGAAAAGCTGCAGAGTTTCCGCGACGCAGCCGCGACTCATAAAAGCGTCCCAACGAACGTCCATTTTCTTCTGTACCTTTGACGTCGAGGAGGTATTAATACCTGCGACGGTTCAGAAATTTATGCTGCTCGTATAATCGTTCGTGACCGTTAATCAGTACTCTTTCACGGAACGGAGTGTAACTTCTCGCAATTACCGGGACAATAGTCGGTACTGTATTTCTTTATAGCCATTTCCAAGCCGTTCGTTCGTCCTTCTTCCCGGTCGTCTCGTTGCGTATCTCGCGCAATTAAGCTCGTTGTCTCGCACCGTCCATTTCCATATTTTCTTTCCCATTGAGAGTGTCTGTATTCCGAGAAAAGGGCGTCGCGTCGGCGATCCATGGGAGCAACGAAACCGTTCGCGAATCGTTTCTTGTTTGCGCGTTTAATGAGCTATCACGATGGCCGCTGGGACTCGCGGAATAAATTAGTTAGTGCTCGATGCTCGTCGAACGGTTTCTGCCGCACTCAACCGCTTTTAAGATCACCTTTCAGATAGCTTAACGTCCCGCTAGTCGCTCGTTCGCGCCCCTGTAAAAACCTCTGTGATGCTGTTGCCGTTTCTTAGAGGGTGGAGAGCCCGTTTGATTTGATCGACGCGCTGATTTTCAGAACAGTTTGATGAATACCGGAATTTAATCTTTTGATAAAAACTATGAACGTAGTGGAATTATTCGAGAGCAAGGAATAACTTTTTATTTTAATAAAAAGTGTGACTGTGAACGAATTATTCGAGAATAACGAGTAATTT
>SMSQ01021191.1:20771-72170 GCA_019453375.1 Ctenoplectra terminalis
TCTGTAGTGACGAAGACAGTGGTACAGTAATCGGTCCGAGAAGAACCGAAAACATATTTTCTCGACACCTCTGCTCAGGAACTAAAAATGCATTTTGATGAATGCCTCTTAAGATATCTCACGAAGCAAAATTGCAGAGCTCAAAATTCAATATTAGTTCTTGCGTAATGTAAAAGTACATGAAATGGAGAATGAAATGAAATAGTCAGATCCGTTGTCGTCATTCGAGGTGCTGCATTAATCCAAGCTGCGAGGGAGAGTCGTTCTTTGAATGTAAAGGGTTAAAACTGTTTTTCACAATCCTCACTTTACACAAGATCCTAAATTTCCACCCCTATACATCAATCTACACCAGAAGAAGTTAAAGTTCTCTCCGCAGTTTTTACCATAGAGAAGATCGATCTACTGTTTCTCGGCCTTGTAAACCGTACTCCACAGGATCTTGCCACAGGTGGTTCTCTCCCATTCAAATGGAAGAAGATGTCACGGCTGTAGCCTAAGGTTCGAGCACAATGGGCGCTTCGTAACACGCGAGAGTCGACAGATTCCAGCGTTTGTTCGCGACACAGGAATGATGTAAACTAGGATTCCAGCGTGTACTTTATGGCTCGATACAACTTAACATCGGCTTCGAGACATGCCATTAGCGCAGCGCGAGAAAAAACAGCGGTAATCCAGGGGGAAAAAAGAAAACACACGTTGCGTGGACGAAGTTAATTGGCATTTCGCATTTGCGGAACGCGAAACACGATTTTAACACCGTGGGGGAGGAATAACGATGACAGCTCGATTAGGATAGGGTAATCGGAGAAGGTGAAAATCGTTGGAAATTGGTGGCGATTGACATTTGAGAAAGATGTCATGCAACGACACTGGTTTATCGCGGTGTCGTTTTCGAATATTCATCTTCGAGATACTTTATGGGCTATTCGAGTGGATTAATTGGTTGGTAGTTCTTGGTACATGGAGAGGTTGAGTTGATCGATAGTCTCTTTTGCTGTACAAGAGAACGAAATTGGTGGAGAAATTATGATTAGATGGGTACGAAGAATGAGGAGGATTTTGTGTCGTGAAATTAATACGGACGGATTGAGAATGTTTTCGATCGTTGAGGTACAGCAGACTTATTGATTGTATATTGAATAAAATTTGGGATTGAAATTATTTTTAATCCAAGTTGAAACTAAATATTTTTCTTCTCATTCAAATTCCTAGTTAATTGGTACGATGTTCGAATTGTGTTTCAATTTTAAAACGTACGATTAGACTGCGGATTTTTATGGATTTATGGAAATTTTGAATTGGAATTCTTATTCAAAGCTTTGTATTTAAATTTATATAATATTTAAATTAAAAATTTGAGACTTATATCGGTACAACGTTTAAGTTCCAATTTTAATTTAATATTTCAACTTCTCTCATTATAAATTAACCTCCATTGATCGTGAAAATACAAGTATAAATATATCCATAAAATTATTCTTACTATTTAACATGGCACTTCATTTTATCACCCATTCACGGTCTCTTAAAATTTCAAAGTAATCGATGTTCTTTACCTTGCATCTCGAGACGGTCGAGAAAGGTAGCTGCCTTTGCGTTTTACAGCTCTGCGGATCATCCGAGTTGCACATGTTTATATTTATTCTAAAGAAAACTGTTTCAGAAACTGTTTGAAAATATTTACTCGCATTTACGGCCAGCAAGGCTGAAATCCACTCGCCAACAATGACTCTCTCGCGATTTGACTTGCTAATACGTTGCCAGCTTGAAACCGTAATACGTTTACGCCACGGTAAACTGACGCGCTATTACCCCGGATTATAATCGTCGGTGGAACATTTTCTAAATTGCGTGTGCGTACGCGCGTTCTCGTTCCCGCCATGCTAATATCTAGAAATCATGCGTAATCCAACTCTGTGCATGCACGTTTTCCTACTTTTATCGTTGCTTTACGAGCAAATTATTGTGGCTTAAACTCCTGCTTTTTTGCTTGTTAGCATATTCGCGACCGTTACTTTTCGGGCGAGACGCTTAGTTAAATACCGCGTATAATTTTCAAAAGTTTATTAGCTGAATACTGCAAGGGTTTTTTTTTTACAAAATATTGCTTCTTGATAAGTAATTCTATCTTTAACACGTTAACGTTCAATGTCGTTAACCCTTTGCACTCCACTGGCGCCGCTGACGAGACGTGTATAATTTTCTTCAGAAGTTAAGTTTTAAATTAAGTTTAATATTTTCGTCGATTCAATTCTTTTTTTCCAATTTTAAAACAGAACGAATTAATCGAACATATAAATAATCGTAAACGTTTATACTTCTTTTACTTTCCAAAACACTTCAAGTTTTCTCAATAATCCAGTGAAACTTGAAAAATGTTCACGAGTGCTAAGAATTAATATAATTATATCGATATAAAGTAACCAATGTATCATTAGCTATCAATGTATCATATAATTTAATACGAGAATTTAAATACTTCATTTTTTATTCTATACACGTTACAGCCGCACATGCGATGCATCGTATAACATAAATTTCACTTTGCTCCCTTGAACGTGTAATAAAAAATTGGTTCAGCGTTCAACGTGTTAACCTAAAGGGTTAAACTGCAAACCAATACCAACACCATCGTTATACGCTCCAGCCCGGAAGGCATACGAGCACCGCGAAAGGTTAACTACTCGCGGAACGGTCATCTTCATCGGAAGACGGATCCAAGAGGCGTCGATCGCGGTGGTGAACGCTTGTTTACTTCCACAGGCGTAAAGCTCGCGCCACGGTGATTTATCCTATGGATCCAGCAAATTTACAACCGATACCACGCATAATCGATCCCTGGCACGCAATCGAACTTTTCTATCCACGGCTATCCCAATTCGAACCTCGTTTGTCACAACCCACGCGCTTGCTTTTGCAAGTGCCGACGATTTCACTTGCACGTTCACCACGCCTGTGTCAAAATGGTTCTACCTTATTGATCGATTTCTTTGATCGTCTAGAATTGATAGTGTGCACGAAAATGTTGAAATATTTTTAATTAAATTTTAATCCTCTGTAGCGCTATGCGATTTAAAAGTTACATACTCGTGTATCTGTAATTCTTTTTTTTCTTTCTTTTTTTTAGGTGTATTGTATTTGAAATTAGTAGAAATTTAAAAAATTGTATGAATCGTATAAAAAACTATAAAAAACCATAAAAAACTATTAAAAAACTATAAAAAATATTAAAAAACTATAAAAAGATAACACTTGGAATTTTAATAAAACATTTAAGAGAGACGAAAAATTTAGAGCTCATCCATCTTTCGTGCACAGTCTCATTCCTGCGTCCCTCTGTTCGTTTAAAAATAATTTCCACTCGGTGTGATCAAAATGGCGTCGCGTAAAGCTCGAAGCTCGCGATGAATCAACCGTAACGCCGTAAGAACGTAGAGTTAGGCGAAAAGCACGGAAGGAACGAGTATCGGCGTTGTTACGGCTTCGTTCCCGCTGTCCCTGAACAACGAAGCTTCGCGTATTGTCCGGCTAATTGACGTGTTCTTGTCAGTTACACCAGGGCGGCTTCTAATTACGTTCTTCCCATTGGCTTCTGCCGCGAGGCATTTCGTTGCGTTTGCTGAACGCTTTACGCGCCGTAAAACCGAACGAACCGCGGTGTTCTTGCCGCCTTTACGATCCTAATTTTGATCGGGGATCATTCCTACTCTACGACCCGTCGCTGAAACTCGCCACGCTTCAGGCTTCTCCGAGCGGCGCGATTAAATTGCCCGTGAAATTTTTAGACTGTTCGAGGCTGTCGCGATATATATATTTATTTATTTATTTATTAAGGAAAATATGTTTTGCTACAGAGGAAATATAGGGGTAGGATGTGCAAATAATAATGGGAAAAATAGAATAGTTATTGAACAGTATGAAAAAGCACATTCTTTAGCGATTGAAGACTTTGGTGGAAAAACCGAGCAAGTTCATTTTTAAGTAACATGGTGCTTTTTAAAGTTTTGTATATTTTTATATATTTCTATATATTGTTCATTGTTTTATTTAATCTCTCAGAAATTAAAAAATCTGGACTTAGCTGGTTTTTGCACCACGGTTTTCAATTAAGATTGACTAAAATAAGTTTATAGAGTTACACGCGTCGTTAATTGACTTGGAAATTCGGTTGATATAATTAAATTTGAATCTGATTAATCGGTAGGTAAATATTAAAATAAATATAACGGTGTGAAAATACTTTTTATAGCCATTTTGTATGGAAAGGGGCAAAGGTAAAACGTTGGATTTGATTGGAGTGTTTTGTGCACGAATTTATAACAGTCAATGAAAAAAGATTTGCGAATAATCGAGGGATTATTATTTATTTTGCGGGAGATTTGGGAAAAAAGAATTCTGTTGAGCAGAATAATTCGAAGATAATCTAAACAAGAATTTTTGGTAACCTATTAATTAAAATAACACAAAATAATTCCAACCAACAATTTTCTACAAAAGAGCATTTTACGATGCACATTTTACAAATCCAAGTTCGTTACTTATTTTAAAAAAATATTACTACCGAAGTAATTAAAAGAGTCTCCTTGCTCTAAAATTTTTCAATAATTTAACTTCGTCTCCCCCTATTATAAAATACTTTAAAATAATTCCTCTTAAAAAGAAATCTGAAATTCAGTTATTTTTATTATTACACATAAAATGTTAACCATCCCTCCATATAGTTGCTGAATTATTTTAATTGACTTGTAATAACGTTTCCGTTTCAAATCTCCGAGTTTCTCTTCTTACTTGATGCTCGAGCAGTGAGAATTTCTTCGGTTACGGTTAATTATCAAAAATTAAAACGTGGTCCTTTTTCAGGACAGGATGTATAAATTGCAGTGATTTTTAACTCTCGTGGACCGTTTCTTTGCTCTTGAATAAGGTTTTCAGCCCGACGAATCACCTGGTATAATATGCTCGCTCGTAAACTTTTGAATGGTCGCAATTATGCTCCAACCTTTTGCCTTGCTCGATATAAACATTTGAATATATTCGAAGGCAAAATAATATACGGCGTGTCTTGAAATTGGGGCTCGTTACATTGATTCGTCATGATTGCGAAAGGAGACGTAAATTTCTTTAACATCCAAGATGTGTCTGCTAACGAATGCTAAGTTGTAATGATTTTGAATCATGGACTTTTTTTTAGAGACGATAATTACTTATTCGTATGAAATTCCTTTAAGAAATCGTTTTTTAACTCATTTACATAAAAATGAAAATAAAACGGTCATTTCTAGATCCTTCGACATGAAAATTCAAACCTTAATCAATTATAGAGACGCTTTTAAAAATTCGAGTTTCTTGAGACTCGTTACACTCCTTTTTTATTTCCTTTATATTATTTAAAAATTTCTACAATTTAATCCAATGCATTAAAACCACCCAGAAAGAATGTTACTTGATTTCAGATGTTTATGCATTTACAAGAAACTCAAGGGCGTAGAATTATCATACAAAGGTTCAAAAATATACTGAATATTCAAATTGCAATATTTCTTACAATACTTGGCACATAAAATCTTTTTCTATCGAAGCTCTACTTTTTCTTTACCATACTCTCAGAAATGTGAATTCGCATAAAAACCTGCGAGAAGTTACGTTTCATTTTAAAATGGGAAGGTACTCTCTTATCTTAAAAATCAATTTTCCACAAATTTATCAAAAAATTGCAACTTCAAATTATCAGAAACCGTTCAAGTCGCTCTATCGTTGAAGAAACCGGTCGATTTCGAACCCGACGAGGAATAGCAACGTTTCACGCATGGCAAGTGCAGGGTGTTCGTAATCGTTGCGTTATCAGGCTTATCACGGAAACAACTACCTTATCGTCAGAGGACGAAAAGGGAAGGAATTCGAGCTTTCACTGCTTCCCTCCCTTCTTATTTGGCGCTGAGCTCGTTGCACATTGCTTAGCAGGTGGTTCCCTCTGCGGCAGTGTGCCGTACTTGCGCTCGTCCTGGTTGCGTATCCTGAAATGTCCTTGTAGCCTTCCTTCCTACAGGAACGATCGATTTTTAGTCGAATGAAAACGATATTATATTGGTTAAATGTTTTAAAAATTGCTCGAAACATGTGTAAAGAGATTCCGCCTTAAACGGTGATTGGAAAAATAATGAAAATTATTTAAAAATTCAGAGGACCTTGCCGGAAGGATACCTCGAACAGGAACCTTCTTTTCCATCAGGATTCCTGTTCTGGTGGCGGTTAATTCATATAGGAATCGAAAGAATTCACTACAACGCTGATATCCTATTTTGTGTTTAATTTTGAATTTGTTGATCTTAATCCTTTGCGAACGAACACTTTCTAGCATATTTTCTACGTGAGACGAGATTGTATAGATTGTAAAAAATAATATTTTTTTTATTAATATTTTATTGATAGTCGTTGAATATAGTAAGATGATTAATTTTTATAGTTTTTCAAAGTAACGGCTTCTCGTTTGTTTGTCACGTAGAGGTGATATTCGTCTGCGAAGGGTTAATAAAGAATAATTGAATCATCAATGAAATACAAGCTAGAGTAGAAACGAAAGGCGGTTGAAATTGAATTACAAATTGTGCAATAGAAATATATAGTTATCTAAAAACTGTAACTTGACGCAGCTGAATACCAATTTTCAAACTCACAGGTTCAAGCTACAGTTCTCAACGAATATCTTAGATAAGAAAAAAGAGCAGTAAAATGGCTATAAATTATTTTTATGTTTATAAAAACTGACGCTAATCGTATAATAATTATGATCTCGTATCTTTTCGATAAATTCACTGAAACCTTCACTCACCTGTTCTAAGATACGTATACGAGCCTCTCATGAATCAAACTGATCAGTTTCGCTTCTTGTAAATTTTAATAAATTTCAGTACGAGAACATATGATTACTGCATAATTTTTCACCAAATCAAACGATTAACCTAAATGAAGTCGATTCATTTCCCTTCCGAATAGCTTGTATAAAAATTAAAAAAAAAAAAAAGATCCTGAACTCAGATTTCGATTAATCGGACCACGATTAAAATAAAAAAAAAGAATTATATTATTACAAAGACAAGGTTTCGCCTACGACGAAACCAATTAATATTTAAGTCTATATAATTACATTGTCCGATGCATCACGCGAAACACGTGGGTCGGCCACGGAAGTACAAATTCAGCCCTTTTGACGGCTCTTTTCACAATTCGCCGAACGACATCCTGACAGCGTTCTGTCCAGGATACACCTAGTGCGTCTAGTGTGAAAAGGGACTTGAGGGAGGCTAACCGTACCGGCAACGGTTGCACTCTGCACGCGCAAACCTCCTTTGTTTAATTACAATACACCAGCGTACATAGCACGTAGACAGGGTAATTATTGGTTACAATGAACGGGACCAGGGTTGTTCGTTGTATTTCTTTTTTCTTTTTCTTCTTTCTTCTTTCCTTTTGTTCTAGTCGTCAGCAACATTTGGTGGACGTCGGTTGAGCGCGTGCACACACGCCTGTACACGCTCGTACACGCGACAACCGTCCACTAGTATCGCTATGTGCCAGCTATTGTGGCTATTACATCGCCATTAATGGCACTTCACAATGTAATTTGCAGACCCGCGCCCTTCTTCTCCGACCTCTTCGCTTCTCTCGTCGTTTCTCTCCACCTTTCCCATTCTGTCCTTCTCTATCGTTAGCCTTTCCTGTCTGATTTTCAACCATCAATCTGGTCATTTTCTGGCGCGAGAGGGGAAAGAGAGTTCTTCGATTAACCGCCCTGCAGTCGATACGTGGTAGTTCGGACCGTGCGTGGAGTTGGTTGATAATAATGGAGAAAGAACGGTGAAATGTTGAAAGCTGGTTGATACGGTGAATATTGTATTAATCCTGCTGTTCTTGGGTATTCGTGGCTCGAAATGAAGTTTACTTTCACGTAAATGCTTTTAACATTAAAACTACCGGCGATTAAGGTGTATCTTTTTGTAAAAAGAAAAAGAAAAAAAATGCATAATGCAAGGAAGGCAGACGTTTATCTATATTCGTAACAGAAAGTCGCAGAAAATCGCGGAAAATCGCAGAAAATCAGAAAAAATTGTGGAAAGTGTACCACAGCAAATTTGTAAAACTTCAGTGAGTTCTAATTGGTCATTTTAGCCACTTTGGTAGTTGTATTAAATACTCTTTTATTCAAACCGGTGTATTTAATTTTTGTATTTTTTAATATTCTACATCTTGTAAATTAAAAATGTTAAAAAATTTTTTGAACTTAATTACAACCTTTGAAAATCTAATGCTTTGAGATTCAAGAGGTTGCACATTTTTTTTTAACTCGTAACAAAACTTTGCAAATTATATGTTTAAAATAAAAGGAAAAATTTTCAACGCTGCAATGCTTCAAGTAGCCTGTATTTAAACCATCTGTTTTATCGAGGTAGATTATAGCTTAGATTTTATACTCCATTTTGATTTATATCGCAAGTTTCCGTGAAAAATATCACAATTACTATTTTTTTTTTTTTTTTTGTTTTCTATTCAGACATCGATGGTGTCTCAATTATCTCTATATCTGCTAAAAAAGGTGCAGAAAAACACACGATACCCGTTTCTGTGATATAGTAATTTATTTATGAAGAAGTCCTGCTCAGATAGGGAATATTTTAAGAATCATAAATATTGAAGTGGCTAAATTACGCTGGTAGAGATTAGTTTCAGCATACACACGCGTCTGGTTTTCGTCTGTGCGCGTTTCGTGCGACCAAGCGTGTCGTTATCATTGTCTTCGCAACGCAAACTGCGGCTGCGGAACCATTAACGCGCATATGCTTATCATGCGTTTCCGCTCGTACGTTCACGTTCGCGTATGAGCCACTCCACGTTGACTGGAATACAGAATAACCTCGTATATTTTTCAATTTCTCTCGGATTTGCAACGTTTATCGATCCTTATAATTTTTGCATATCTTTAGTAACTATTATACGTTGTTTAGATACATCAAAATTGGTTCAACCGATCAAATCGGACCTGAATATTTGCCAGGAACAAAAGAATGTTTTATAACTCGTTACAGTAACAGTGATTACATATANTTATCTCTATATCTGCTAAAAAAGGTGCAGAAAAACACACGATACCCGTTTCTGTGATATAGTAATTTATTTATGA
Organism: Ctenoplectra terminalis; assembly: GCA_019453375.1. Lineage (NCBI taxonomy): Eukaryota > Metazoa > Arthropoda > Insecta > Hymenoptera > Apidae > Ctenoplectra > Ctenoplectra terminalis. The sequence continues at coordinate 29,950 of SMSQ01021191.1, forward strand.
AGAAGTCCTGCTCAGATAGGGAATATTTTAAGAATCATAAATATTGAAGTGGCTAAATTACGCTGGTGGAGATTAGTTTCAGCATACACACGCGTCTGGTTTTCGTCTGTGCGCGTTTCGTGCGACCAAGCGTGTCGTTATCATTGTCTTCGCAACGCAAACTGCGGCTGCGGAACCATTAACGCGCATATGCTTATCATGCGTTTCCGCTCGTACGTTCACGTTCGCGTATGAGCCACTCCACGTTGACTGGAATACAGAATAACCTCGTATATTTTTCAATTTCTCTCGGATTTGCAACGTTTATCGATCCTTATAATTTTTGCATATCTTTAGTAACTATTATACGTTGTTTAGATACATCAAAATTGGTTCAACCGATCAAATTAAACCTGAATATTTGCCAGAAACAAAAGAATGTTTTATAACTCGTTACAGTAACAGTGATTACATATATTTTATATTTTCCATTCTCTTCAGAACTTTGGAAAAAATGGATAAAATATTACTCAAAATTATTAACAGAAACACATAAAATAATTTCTTTTTGAATCAGATTTACGAAATTAAAAAAGTTTCCAATTTTTATACACGCTACTATCCTGTCCTAAGTTCTCGCTCAATCTGCATCGATTAATTATTTTATCCAAGCAATATTATTTATGCTTAACTGTGAGTCACACAATTAACAGAATACTCAATCAGAGAAGAAAAGAAGCGAAGAGAAAAGCTTAGAAAGAATTAATTTACCCTATGTTTGGTGAAAATCGTAGTAATTCTATGCTGTATAAATAATTATTTTAAATTATTAAAGCAACAGCCATCAACTATTAAAATCTTCCAAGTAATTTTCCACCGTCAGAGAAAAAGCAGACAATCCAAAGTCGTAAGATTTTCAATATCAGGAAACTAAATTTTAATATATAAACTAAATTGTATATTATGTCTTCTACGTAAAATTACGTACTCACTGTAACTTCTATAAATTTCAAACTAAAATATAAAAAGTTCTCTCGCCTACTTTTTCTCGGCCGCGAAAGAATGATATGCGTTAGCGTACATCGTTTTCCATTTACGTCTCAAAGATGTACGAAAACGGAGCTCCCTCGAGAAGTCGCATCTTTTGGCTTCAGGCCGTACGTTTCTCAAATTGTCGGTTGCATCGATCCACCGAAGCACTTGCACAATGCGTCGGTGGTTCAGTGACACCGAATCTCGATGCCACGAAAAGGAAAAAAAGAAAAAAAATGACCGATTCCGATCCGGAGAATTTATCCCTTTTGGCTTTAAGTGCGAGCTTGGACGTAAACTCGCATGACACGCGAATAAAATCGCCGCTGGTAACCGAAGGCGAGTCGAGCCGCCACTTAAGCGGATACTGAAACACTGGCCCTAAGGCCGCTTCCGCCTAACGATCGTTCTCCGATGTTCAATTGCCACCGTCGATTCGACGAAAAGCGTGGATTCTCACGGACCCCGCCATTGTCAATTTATGTGATCCATCGCGGCAGTTTTCGTTTTTCAATTTTTTTTTTTTTTTGTCGTTTCAAGGGACGATCTAGTCGTGCCGCAGGGAATCCACGTTTTAGTTTAGTTTAGAATTACCGCGCAGGTAATACTAGTATCCTGCGCTGCTTCCTAACCCTGTGAGATCGCGTTCCTTTTTGTTCCAGAGGCACGTTATTCTTGAAAAATGCGACCGTCAATTGTCATATAATGGTCACGCTTTGAGAGAGTTTCTTTCTTTTTTTTGATGGGAGTGATTGTACGGTTAGTCCAGAATTTATTCGAAATCTTCTGTCAATTTCAATCTAAATTTCTATTAACACGTTGACTGCCGTGGGGGCCACCGGTGACCGGCGGCGCGACCAATAGTAAAATACATAATTAGAGTAAACATCGATACTGATCAATTTTCAAATAATACCACTGTTACCATAATGGTTTGAAGAAATTAATGCCGAGAAAAAATTTTATCGATACAAGGAAAATAACCATATTTTTTTTCAACACAATACACATCGCATAATAAGATGTCGGCGCCATGGACAAACCGCGTAAAATGCGCGCGGCAATCAACGTGTTAAACCACCCTAAATCTACAGTATTCGACGAAATTATAACAACGCGAACGTAGATGTTTATGCATTTATTATAGATTTTATGGCACGATGAGCAAAAATTGATAAATAATCAGGAAATATAATAGTCGCTACGATATCTAGTAAATAAAACAATTACTTATCTATCTTCTATTTTTCCAATTATATTCATAAAAATATGAATATATATCAAAATCCGTGCTCTAATAACACATTCTTCGTAGCCAATTTAAGCAACACTTTGTTTCACGATTAACCACCATCTTCCAATAATAATTAGAAAAAAAGATCCAATGCATATCAACCATCAAAAAAATCCTGAACAGGTTGATCTGTAAATAATCGCTACCACAAAACTGTTATAATTTCGACCAATACTGTAACTCACGATTAGAATAAAAATCCAACAAAACCAAGCTCAACCAACAAAAAAAAAAATCTAAGCAGGTTGCTCTGTAAATAATCGCTACCATAAAACTGTTACAATTTCGGTCAATACTGTAACTCACGATCGGAATTAAAACAGAAACCGCTTGTACCATAAAAATCCTGAAAAACAGAAGTATTATGTATCCAAGAAAGAAGGAAAAAAATTTTTTTTAAGGAATGCTCCAACAACCGTAGCAATCTACGAGCATGGACGAAGAGGGTAAAAAGAGAGTTCAGAGATGAACAAAGAGGAAGACAGGGTGAAGAGGAGAGCAGATGCAGAGAGGACTGTTTATCTTGCTACCGGCGATACGTATCGGTCAATATGTGCCCAGCCTCTGAGCACACAGACTGCATACGTAGGTATATAGGTTCCTACCTCTTCCTCCGGGCGTGATAGCGATGCTGGTTGAGGTGGAAGGAGTTGGGAGGGGTCGGGGGTGGTTGCCTGTGGACTACACATTACGTAGCGCATTATGCGCATACACAGGGAGCCTTATCTGCGTGGCCACGTCCGGGTAATTTAGTCTGGCACTCCTCACGACGATGCTTCTTCTTCTTCGGCTGTTGCTGCTGCTTGTCCACCGCTTGATCTTACGTTTCTTCTTCGTCAATTTACTTGGGCAAAATATTTCGAAGATTGGCGAGAATATCGGGTTTAGTTTGTTTTTCATTTTAATCGAAAAATAGGAACTAATAATTGTTAGGAATCGGTGTCTGTATAATATACCCATAAAATAGTTTAATTGTAATTAAATTTAATTAAATTAAAAACACGTAGACATACTGTAACTTCCAAGTCACGAGGGGTTATAGAGGGTTAAATTCTTATTTTTTAACTTTAAATTAGTGAAATTAAATCGTGAGCGTTAGAAATACGATTATACCAGTTCATCGTGAATATTTTAATTTCGTAAAAGATAGTGAAAATTATAGTCAACCTCTTTGCTTCTACTTTGTAAAATCTTGATTCGAAGAATGGGATACAGGTAGTTGGACGATGTTTTCTAAGTTCATTAAAAGTTGCTAACAAAACCGCGAACAATAGGTGTGCGCACAGAAACAATGCTGTTAATAATCAGGCTAATTACGGTTCAAAGTATCGAGGATCGCGTAATTGGAACGCGAAACAGCAGTGTGACAATGCAACTGCAATCTCATCCGAAAATCAATCGGATCGCGACGCGTCTTTCTTCTCTTTTGGTTCCTTTGTTGCGCAATCGTGCACAATGCACGTTTCCAGCTGCTCGGTACGAGTCATTCGCGTCGCGAGCCTCGATTATGCTTTTGCGAATCGGACAAAGGTGGCCGGATCGTTGGACGGAATCGGCCATTGCTGCATCATCCTTCCGACTACTTGTGTGGGAATACGAGGAACCGTGAACGCGTGAATGACCCTTTACTCTTAATACAGAGCGACGTCTAAGTGATATTGGAAGTTCCGAGGTAATTCCGAGCGAGATGATCTTGGGTGTGAGAATAATTTTTCTCTTTTCGAAAGTGGCGAGAGAAAGTACTTTATCTATAGAAGTCGATCACAAGCAAATTTTGTTTCTGTTCTTCAAAAAGTTTCCCATTATTCTATCGATCTTGGAATCCTTTTTAATACATTGTCTTCTTTCGTTTCCAATTTTTTTTTCTTTCTTCAAATACTCGCGTTACTTATGGAACGACAATACTTTCACGAAACATTGACACAACTTTCGAATAATCCACACTACTTTTTCTCAAATAATAATAGCAACAACACATTCAAGAAATACTCTATGGGATACACTAATCCTCTATGGGACCGTGTTACTTAAAAATTACAAACTGATGTATCTATATTTTAAAAAATTAATTTTCTTTAGTTATCACCGCACTATTAAATTTGATTACTGTATTACCGTTGCGACACCACGATCCATCCACAGTAATTATTAGTTAAAACATTTACAAATCAAACTGAAAAACTGTAATCAATCGTAATTTTTTCTCCGATAAGCAGACAAAATTCAGACTATAGAGAGTTAACTGAAACTCCAGCCCTACATACGCACAGAAATTCAGAAAGCCTCTATACCAAAAATATGCAATATGACAAAAACTTTTCTCAATACCATAGAAGAGCGAGATGAAACTTGACGAGGATCCGTCTCATTCGCTTAATACCCCGAAAAAAGAAACGTGAGACAAAAAGAAGAAATAATAATAATAATAATAATAAAACATAAAAGTATCTCAGTTTTATCACTTCATCTCGCACAAGTTCGAACGAACGACCACGAACAGACGATGTAGGTGATTTGCACGTTCGACGGACGACGAAGCGTGTAACGCGTGTATATGCGTCGTTTAACGAGGAACAAGTAGCCAGCGGGGTGGCACTGTAATTACGATTTCCGATCGAGATATCGATTACGGTTACAATGGCAATTTAATCGAGCCGCGTTATCTTTAGAGAAGCCACCGGACGAGCCCCTTCTTTAACTGCTAGGTGTAATGTTAATCATTTGCATTTTCGCTGGGAGGACGCGGGCCAGCTTATCATTCGACGAACGGAAAATTATTCGCGTCGTTGCCGTGCAAGATGGCATTGTAATTAGACCGATGCCTGATTAAGATGTCGATTGTGCGTTACTCTCTGCAACGATCGGTAACACGGGAACAGGGTTCTGGGGTAGATCATAGACGATCCGTCTATTCGATGCACGTATGTATACATACGCGGGGATCGTCCGTGGAAAATGAGAAATTGATGGAGGGAATTGGCCAGGCGATATTGTAATTACGCCGATGTTTAATCGAGATATTCGACCGGCATGGTACCGGTGCTGCAAGAAAATGGACATGGAAGATGACTTCTGTGAAACGTAGAATTGAGGATTTTTTTGTTTTCAATTGATCGGTGATTGATAAGAAACGATATATGCGCTGTAGGAAATAAAAGATATTTTAATAACGTCGAATTTACGTTGATCGCTATAAATCGTGAAATAATCCTATCATCGTTGCTCCATAAATTCTAACAAATTCAGAAAGCGTGAGATACAATCTTGTGTTAAAGAAAAACCTTCCCCGATCCGATTTCATCGAACGAAGAGGCACGCTCCATGGCAGCCGCATCTGCGCGCGTTTAAACCGGGAATCTTCGAAACGAATTTCTATAATTCGACGTCACCTGCACTCCTGTGCCTATACAGAGACAAATTATTGCGGGAGCAGGTGTCCCCGCCTCGTTGGGAATGCACGGAAATTAATACGTTTGCTGCACGCAAATAAAACTGATTGCATTGTAAGTAATGCTTCGTTCGAACGACGAAATGAAGTCCACAACGACAGGAAGAGTAGAAAGGAACATAAATAAAAGGAAAAAAGGTACCCGAAGAAAGGGAGCAAGGAACAGCCAAAAGAACGATGTGCTACACGGCATGTCCAGGAGATCAGATAGATAAAAAAGTCCTGGCAATCTCGTGTTTCCAACTGTTTTATTAACGAGTTTAAGAAACTAAAAATTCGTTGTTTCGTTTAATTCCCTGTAATTAGAATATTGTTCTATTTATTATTTTTTTAGTTTAATCTCAAGTCAAAGAACAAATTATCATTATCAGACTGCGGATTTTTATGCAATCATGGATAATTTGAAGACACCAAAATACACAGAACGTACATAATATTAAAAAATATGATACTCGTTATAATATTTAGCGAATAAAACAATTGCTCGCCTAAGTTCTATTTTTTAAATTATATTCATAAAAAATATGAACTTGCAAAGAATTTCGCAGTCTGATCATAATAAATAGCTCGATTGATGTCAGTATAATGGTACTTATACCAATAAAAAAAAAAAATCAATACTACACTTATAAGCATACCAAATAAAAATAATAAAAAAAAAAAAAAGGAATAGATGCATAAATATGTAATTACCAAATCATACGACGTTGAAGAGGATTGATAAATCGACCTGTCCATCGTTCATATCTTAACGACCTATTAGTTACCACAAGAAACAAACGAAAAACCCTTTTGCAATATTTTACAGAGGGTTAAGCAAAATTACACTTACATTTGTGAGCATCACAGCTCGTTCGTGTCGAGAAAACTGTTCCTCGGCTAAAAAAAGATTGTCAACACTCAGCATACAGGAAAACTCGAAACACAAGCGTCGAAGTATCGGCTGGTTAATTGGAAACCGTCCGTGATCATTGTTGCCAACGTTACTGTGCGGCCATGAATCCGTTCGTGCCGCAAGCAATGAGCTTTTTAAATGAAATTTCAGTCACACGCGCGAGCGAATCGCGAATTAACGCATGGAAAGAAACGTAATTACCGTGTGTCTGCGTTCATGTATGTACACGTGTCCGCGGATACGTAACGCGATGGTATTACCATCGTCGAGCATTATAAGCGAGCGTCATTATAATTACTCTTCATTACCGTTTCACCTTTTTTCCCCTTTGGAGTCGTTCAACAGAGGCATTTTGCAGCGAAAATTCATTAAACGTGATCGCGATGTAAGCGAATGTTTATCGTCGGGATCGATAATTAACTGGCCGCGAGGTGTTTTCGTAAAAATCCTACTGTTTGTTGGTTTTGTCATTTCTACGAATTTAACGCGCTAAGTATTTTCATTTTTTTATTTTTTTTATCCAATACAAAGCGAGCTCATTTTTTACCGATACGCGGTCTTCGAGATTTAAAATTTATTCCCTAAAAATGTTACTCTATATTGTAGGAACAGTAGTATATATTTAAAATACTTTTTACAGTGGTTGACTTAAACTCTGTCTATATCTATGTCTCCGACTATATCTTAGACTATATCTCAGACTATATCTCAAACTATATCTCAGACTATATCTAACTAAAGCTATGTTTCGTCGGCTCTTTTATATTATTTTCCGACTAAAGNTAAAAAAAAAAAGGAATAGATGCATAAATATGTAATTACCAAATCATACGACGTTGAAGAGGATTGATAAATCGACCTGTCCATCGTTCATATCTTAACGACCTATTAGTTACCACAAGAAACAAACGAAAAACCCTTTTGCAATATTTTACAGAGGGTTAAGCAAAATTACACTTACATTTGTGAGCATCACAGCTCGTTCGTGTCGAGAAAACTGTTCCTCGGCTAAAAAAAGATTGTCAACACTCAGCATACAGGAAAACTCGAAACACAAGCGTCGAAGTATCGGCTGGTTAATTGGAAACCGTCCGTGATCATTGTTGCCAACGTTACTGTGCGGCCATGAATCCGTTCGTGCCGCAAGCAATGAGCTTTTTAAATGAAATTTCAGTCACACGCGCGAGCGAATCGCGAATTAACGCATGGAAAGAAACGTAATTACCGTGTGTCTGCGTTCATGTATGTACACGTGTCCGCGGATACGTAACGCGATGGTATTACCATCGTCGAGCATTATAAGCGAGCGTCATTATAATTACTCTTCATTACCGTTTCACCTTTTTTCCCCTTTGGAGTCGTTCAACAGAGGCATTTTGCAGCGAAAATTCATTAAACGTGATCGCGATGTAAGCGAATGTTTATCGTCGGGATCGATAATTAACTGGCCGCGAGGTGTTTTCGTAAAAATCCTACTGTTTGTTGGTTTTGTCATTTCTACGAATTTAACGCGCTAAGTATTTTCATTTTTTTATTTTTTTTATCCAATACAAAGCGAGCTCATTTTTTACCGATACGCGGTCTTCGAGATTTAAAATTTATTCCCTAAAAATGTTACTCTATATTGTAGGAACAGTAGTATATATTTAAAATACTTTTTACAGTGGTTGACTTAAACTCTGTCTATATCTATGTCTCCGACTATATCTTAGACTATATCTCAGACTATATCTCAAACTATATCTCAGACTATATCTAACTAAAGCTATGTCTCGTCGGCTCTTTTATATTATTTTCCGACTAAAGGCCGAACCAATAGGAAACGAGGTTCCATCGTATTGGTGCGGCCGAAAACTTAAGACCAAGGTTTTATGAGGGGTCTCTCTCTCTCTCACATACACACACATTTTCCACCTACAATATTCTATCTCAAATTAGCCCTCTGTGGCGCCGTGTGACTTAAAAGTTACAAACTAATGTATCTATATTTAAAAAAATTTCTTTCATCTAGTTATCACCGTTCTATTAAATCTGATTACTGTATTACCGTAGCGACACCATGATCCATCTATAGCGATTATTGGTTTAAAAATTTTCAAATCTAAGTGAAAAACTGTAAGCAATCATAATTTTTTCTCTGATAAGCAGACAAAATTCTGGCTATAGAGGGAATAGTTCAGTTACTTGCTATATGCAAACGATAATTCCACATTTATTCTCGAATTCTGTTGGAGCTGAACCGTTTTATAGGAGTGCCGTGTTATAGGGGGGTTGCGTTGCATAGAAAGAAAGAATAAACCTTAAATATAGTGTCGATCGAGCGAACAGCTTACGGAAATTAATTCTCTGAATCCAGATTTATGCGTGTCGATCCAACGCGGTAATATTTCCACGATTATTAGCCCGCCATAATTCTTGGCGCATGCCTTTTCGCGTTGCGTTTCCGCCGTTAATCTCGCGCAGGTAGCAGCCCCTTTCGACCGACAATGAGCAACGCACTTCAGATTTATTCCTCCAAGCTGTGTTTCTGCGTGCCACACGGTGAACGTCGTAGTTTTTGACCCAGTGTCATGCAAATGGTTGCATGGCCTACGTACGCTGCCTCGTCCCGATTTAAATCTGAAAAGTCCTTTTCGTGCCACCGCTCTAACCATCGAGGAGTTAGCATGAGAAAGGGGGCGTGCTTCTCTTGGAAAGGGCCAGAGAGAAAGGGAGTTTCTTGTCAAAAGGTGCTCGAGAACCGAGGACGTGGCTCTGGGATTCTTTGGATAGAGTTACGTGCAACTTTGGCTTCTATTGGGTCGTTGTTGAGATCGTTAGAGATGAGTGGTGCGAGAAATTTAACCCTGCTATAGTCTTCGAGATGTTTTCGATCCAAACTTGCTCTCGTTCGTTTCGCGTTAAGACCCGATGCACGCGAGACAGATGATTTTCTTGAGATCTGGTAGCGGTGACGCGGATGCGATTTTATAAGATATATAGATTATAACAATTATATTCTTAATATAATTGTTTTTACTATTTTAAAAAATTCAGAATACATATAGACACGATCAAATTGTAATGACCGACAGGATAAAATTTTTAAACAATAGTATGTGATAAAAATATACGCGTGGGTCTATTTCAAAGAGTATAATTGCAGTTTCATATGGAAATTACTAGTGAACACTGTAACAACATCCATTAACTTTACATTAACGAAGAATTCGAGAGGAAAAGAAGGAAAAGCTTCAAAGGTAGAAATAAAACGAAGCAAACATGTGAAAACCGGTTCCCTCTTCTCTTGTTGCAACTTGAACTCTGTGATAATCGAGAGTGTCGCATGTTGATTTACGAAGTACCCTGAAAGGTTGAGGCTGACTGAAACGACCGGTATGAAACGTGAATGACAGGTGGATGCCATGACTTCATTATTCGAGTGTTACGTACTCGTACGCGCGGAGAGTGTAATTATATGTAGCATCTCATTAAATCGAAGAAGGTAGCCATGATGTGTACCGAACGTATAATGCAGACTCGCGAGTATAATTTCTGCCTTAATAACCTCTCGTCATTACGGCAATTAGGGAAATTAAATTTGTTAAGGGAAAGCTTGGCTTGGACTTTAAACCAGCTTCTTCTTTATAGGCTCCATCTCAAAATCTTTACTAATCAGCATCAATTTATATTTCAATTCGGTTTAATCGTTGTTGCACTATTGATTGTTACAAATTACAATGTTGGATCGAATCAGAATTACTAGTTTTTTCAGACAAGAAAATCTAAATATCATATATACTTTTCTACTCTTTAAATCGTTACTATTTTATTGCACGATAAACTGAGAGAAGTAGCTAGATAGAAACAAGCTAACAACTAAGCACTAACTTAATTAAAAATTACTCAAGAAACTCAGACTCAACTTACAATCCTTTACTATTACCATTAAAAAAATCCAGTACAAAGCTAGACTCCAAACANAAAAATTTTTAAACAATAGTATGTGATAAAAATGTATATTTCAAAGCGTGGGTCTATTTCAAAGAGTATAATTGCAGTTTCATATGGAAATTACTAGTGAACACTGTAACAACATCCATTAACTTTACATTAACGAAGAATTCGAGAGGAAAAGAAGGAAAAGCTTCAAAGGTAGAAATAAAACGAAGCAAACATGTGAAAACCGGTTCCCTCTTCTCTTGTTGCAACTTGAACTCTGTGATAATCGAGAGTGTCGCATGTTGATTTACGAAGTACCCTGAAAGGTTGAGGCTGACTGAAACGACCGGTATGAAACGTGAATGACAGGTGGATGCCATGACTTCATTATTCGAGTGTTACGTACTCGTACGCGCGGAGAGTGTAATTATATGTAGCATCTCATTAAATCGAAGAAGGTAGCCATGATGTGTACCGAACGTATAATGCAGACTCGCGAGTATAATTTCTGCCTTAATAACCTCTCGTCATTACGGCAATTAGGGAAATTAAATTTGTTAAGGGAAAGCTTGGCTTGGACTTTAAACCAGCTTCTTCTTTATAGGCTCCATCTCAAAATCTTTACTAATCAGCATCAATTTATATTTCAATTCGGTTTAATCGTTGTTGCACTATTGATTGTTACAAATTACAATGTTGGATCGAATCAGAATTACTAGTTTTTTCAGACAAGAAAATCTAAATATCATATATACTTTTCTACTCTTTAAATCGTTACTATTTTATTGCACGATAAACTGAGAGAAGTAGCTAGATAGAAACAAGCTAACAACTAAGCACTAACTTAATTAAAAATTACTCAAGAAACTCAGACTCAACTTACAATCCTTTACTATTACCATTAAAAAAATCCAGTACAAAGCTAGACTCCAAACACTTTCCTACAAAATTATAATCGACCACTAAACACAATATAAAGCACCTACGTAACAATTTTTTACTATATCACAAAATATAAAAGGTCACCTTAATAGCGGTTAGTAATGCCTTCCTGATAAATCATTTAGAACAATACTTTATCTTACAATTTTTTCCTATTTTCCGCGATAAAAAATGTTCCCATAATTCCTCAAGATAAACCGAAAACACCCTGTACATCCAAGGCAAGAAAGCCATCCGTTCAGAGCCTTATAGACAAGCCTAGCCCGGAACGGTTCGGGGCCAGCCGGCGAAAGAGGAACGCAACCGAGAAGCACGGGAACAACGTGCATCCCCGGCGGCTCGTGATTAATATAAATGCAGCAACTAACGAACCGTAACGACGTTGATGGCTGACAGGCGGAAACAGAATTTTCTGCATGTATTCTAACGCGCCGCATTGTCTGTGACATTCCCGCACTTCAGGTATACTATACGCTGTCGTGGAGCTCGGGCGCGCACCTAACCGAGCCACGTTGTGTCCCCAACATGCGTATACGCGGCCTGTCACGCGCATAATGCCGCAACTTTAGCATTAATGTCTCACGGGGGCCAGGTATATGTTCTCGCATAATTAGCGCCCGTTTTTTTTTTTTTTTCCCACACCGCCGTGAAAAACGGTCGGCGAAGCTCGGCGTTCCTCTTCGGGGGTTGCACGATCGCTTTTCTCTTTCCCTCTCAACGCGACGAATCGTCGATTCGAAAGGAGAAACCCTGAGTCTCACCCCTTCCTTCTGATTTGCATGTCGGGAGAGAACACGCACGTCGTTTGGCGTACGTGAATATTTTTGGTCGGAAACTTTCTCAGGCTTTTTTTCCTGTGGTTATTCTTTAAGGGGTAGGTAGAAGGAATAGCGATCAGGGTTAGGATACGGGAGGATGATTTTAATTTTTGACGGTGTGTGAGAAAGGAGCGGGAAGGTAGGGCTTGTTTCGAGATTTACTCATACGGTGAATAATTGTGATTTGTTGGACGAGTTGGTGTGCGGAAGAAGAGATCGTTGAGGTAAATGAAGATGGTGTATTGTGTTCTTGTAATGGTTCGGTGTTATGGGGATGCTGTGTTGTTTGGGTAGCGTGTTAATCATCGGTGTGTTGGGTGGACTGATATATTCAAGTTCTGGGAATGTGGTGTATTAAAAACGAATGGGTTGGAAATGTTCTTTGCAGCGAATATAAAATATTGTAGAACAACGTAGAATAGTCTGTAACGTATTCTGGTATTTTATGTTGTATTTCAAATGGTACATTATAAATAATCATGATAAATAGTGAAGTATTATTTACAGATTATTCTTTCGGTTCGGATATTCGTGTATTAATTTTTTAATAAATTCAACATTATTAAATCTCGCGCATGATGCATTATAAATAATCAAGATAAGGGGTGAAGTATTAGTTATAGACTATTCATTCTATTTAGATATTCATATATTAATTAGGATAATTGTATATTTATCCTGTCTATGCGATTAGAAAATTCTAATAACTACAGCAAATTTGTTTTCTAACATTTGACCCGAGATAAAACGATAAAATCAATTTACTACCCGTGAAGAAAGAGTAACACACTGGACATCGATAAAAATTATTCTATCAGTCGTAATATATCTCCCAATTCGCCTAATCCATCATTTCAATCACGCAATCTATTTATCAAATAATACTGTCTTCCACGCCAAAGAATCAACCAGCCAAAGTCAGTCGAGACACCGTATTGAGCCTAATCCGACCTCTATCCTGCGTCAGAACAGATCCTGTACTGCGATTACATCACCAGAAACCGCGCATTCACCGTTTGCAAAGGGAATTTTAAAGACATCCCGCGTGATAGCCGATTACTATCGTTGCACCGTAATATCGCTCTCTCATTATACCCATTACCGCGATCGATGCCCGACAATCGATCATGGATCATTAGATCGCGCCCCGTCGATCGTGGCCAAGCCTACAAATCCGTTCCTGAGTATACACTTTACTTTCGAAGGGCGGTGCGCAACGAGAACAAAGCGGAAAAAAAAAAACAAAACAAGAAACATGAAACAGAGAAGAAAATAATATATTTTCACGAATGAATTTTATCGTTGTAAGGGTTAGATGTTAAAAACGATCGATTCGAATTTTTCATACAAATTTTATAAATTTACTATGGTATCTCGTTCAAAATTTTTCGTAATTTTCATTTTATGAAATTTACATATTTTCCAGAATTTTCTGTTAAAAAATATATGTAAGCTTCGTCTCCCTTGCATCGTGTATGTTTTATACCTTAATCATCTAGATAGTTCTAGCGTTAAATTCATATTATTATTGCTATCTACCTGTCCATCTTACAGCTCGAAACCGCAGAAACCTCTAAGCTTTTTCAAGAACGCGTTAACTTCTGAAAATCTCCCCCATCCCTCTCAGTGTGAAGTCGTTTGTTCGACAATAAGACTCGCGACACGACAATTCGGCCCTTCGAGCAAACACAGGAACGAGCCCGGCTCATTCAATTCGCCCAATGAAATATACGATTACGACTCAAAGGTCGAGTGGGGATCAATAGATCACGGCGATCGAGAGCTTTGGGACAGGCTGAATGGGATCGGTGTAGCTTCGATTTAGAAAGGGGGGAACCGGCGCAGGTTCTACTGGCGTGTACGAGCCGTGGGGCACGTTAAACCCCAAGGGCGGGTTCCTTGCAACCCCTTCTCAGGTTGTCCAGGTGGAAGGCAGAGTCGAAGATCGACCACTCGATCAGTTTTCTGCCGGTCTGCCGCGAATCTGCTCGCGTTTCGGTCGTCGCGAGTCGTTCAAGGCTTTCTTTTTGTCACGATACTTATTTTTTAAGTTACGCATCGTGTGAGTTAAAGTTAAAGTGAACTTTTGGTCCGATACGAGTGTTCAGAGAATTTTGACACTGGAACTACCGACGATTAAAATATATTTGTTTCCGTTGATGAAGTAAAAATGGAAGTTATACGAAAAAATATATATTGCAAGAGGGAAGAATTTTTATTTGTATTTTTAACAGAAAATTATAGAAAATCGGCTTAAAAACACCGTGGTTAATTGATAAAATTTCTGTAAAAAATTACGATGCAGTTATTTTGATCACTTTGGTAGTTCTGGTGTTAATTTTTGGGGGTTGCAAGTTGACGCGATGTTTTTTATTTGTTCTTTATTTTCCAGTGTTACCAATTCTTCTATTTCGTCAATTTTTACGGCTCTGATTTTGAATAATTAAATACGAGTTTATTTTATTGGATAATTTTACTATTTCGGGTAACTCTTCCTAGGTAGCAACTCTTGTGACTAATTAGTGATAGTACGTGGCTTTACAAAGTGCTTTAGAATTAAAATAGCAATACTAAAATAATCCAAATTAGAAATATAATATATAACTCGGAAACGAGACAGATAAATTTCCTACCCAACCGTTTGACACCTCAACACGAAGAAAAACAGGTTTCTGGAGCAACCAAGAAACCGTACGTTGCAACGCGAAGAAAAAGAATTTGAAGAACAGGAACTGACTAAAAATCGATTCAAGTTCTAAAGTCACTGTCTACATTGACACCGGTGGAATTCTATCCGATTGGAAAAAATTCAATTCCTATTCAATCCGTTCCGCGATTTCTGTTCGCATTCGCAGAAGGTGTTCGAGGTATCGCCGACACCGGTAGTTACCGTTCGATCGCTTATCGATCGGCGTAAATAGACGTGGATTAGCCTTAACGAGCTCCTAAGCAAATAAACCGACGCTGCCGGTCAGCACCGGAAAAGCCTTACTCGGTGAGGATTGAGTTACTAACTGAACGCCAGGATCAACCTGGTCGAGCATGGCGAACCGTGGACAAGGAATAGGAACGACCTTTCTCGATTCTCGAACGCGGAAGAGACAACGGTTATCCTGTAAATCGTGATTTGATTTTGACGATGAAAGCAAACTACGTTTAGCTCGTTTTCTCTATTTATGGAAAATAATTACAATCATCATCGTTTCAGCGACGAAGAAGGTAAACCGATCGATTCCTGTTGAAGTTAATCGTTTGGTTCTTGAAAGGTTCAGGCACCGTTCATGTGGTTTGATACTAAGCTTGAAAAATTTGCAGGAAATGGAGTTGATTAGTTTGGCTTCTGAATGACTCGTTTCTTAGAATGTTCTTAACGCGAAATTTCTTGTTAATCGCGTAGAAGCTCGAATAGAAGAGAGTAATTTTAAAGATAATTGTTATGATTGAATGGAGTCGAGTTTTGTAGTATTTTTAAGATAATTCTGGTTTCTTGACTATGTTAATTTTACGACGGATCATTAATATTATGTTTATATTAATACTGCAAGGTATTTGGTTTGATAATTCTTTGTGAGTATTGTTTTATTCTGTAATATATTAAATTCTGTGATACACGTCTTTGCACGTTCGAGTTCGCAACAAGAAGTTACAATAATTAGCGGAAATGTAAGTCGGCTATATAAAATTGCACTACGGTACATACGTATTCCTAATTACACCAGAGATGTCGCGATTATTACTATATTCTAACAGATCTCGCAAAATTTACTATCGCTGCTATATTCCACCAAATTTCACAAATTCACCAAATCCATAAACAAAACATGAAACAACCTAACTATTCACAACCAAACAACTCCCATAAAAGTCTCTCGATCCCACAAAATCCAATCAGTCTAACCAAACGATCAAACGAATCAATCGAGCAACGCGAAAACACGTAAAAACCTCCCAAGAAGAAAAGAAAAAAGAAAGAAGAAAACGAATGAAAAAAAAACGAAGAAAAGGAGGAGATTCGAAGAAAGCCATGAAAACGGGCCGTGGGGACCGCGGTAACTGGGTGAAATTAAATCTCCATTAGGCGAGACGTATGAATTATGAAGAGGCTAGGTGGAGTCGAGCGGAAAGAAGGAAGGAACTTCATTTCATCGAGGGAGAAGCAGAAGATCATGATACACGTATCTTCCTTGCACATTCCACTCTATTAAGTTCCACGCTCAACCGAATACAAGCTGACCAATTTTTCGAGAAAAAAACCAAGAATCATCGAAATAACCGCGAAGCGGTGAGTAGAATTGTTACGCGACTTGTTGCATAATAAGCGCATGACCGATACGATTGCTCGCGAGATGCAAGAAGTTAGACTCAAGGGGAAAAGCTTGCTACTTGTACGGCATGTATATTGTAGGGCCATCTTGAACATGGCCGCGCATCGCGGATGCTGGACATTTATGTTTGCCTGTCTAGGTTACTGACTTCAACCCGTTGCAAAATGCGATACACGTAGGTCAACTACGTGTTGGCACTCGGTTATTTTGCTACTTTGTTTCTTCTGGCCAGGGACAGACTGGCAGCCGGTTAATGCACCGTGTACACTACTCTGCTCATTACTATTCGAGCAACTTCAAAAGTTGATGGATATTGCTTCGATAATTTGAATTTGAGATGCGTGCAATTTTGACCGATCGAGAAAAGAGAATCGACTCGATTATTCTAATGGAGTGTAATCTGTGCTAACAATAGCGTAGGAAATTAGAGTAATTTGTAGTATCAACGGGACAAGAAGTTAGAGTAATCTATACTGAGAATGGTATTAAAAAAAAAAAAAAAAAAAATTGGAGTAATTTATATTAAAGATAGCATTGGAAGTCTGCTTGCTTTTTGTAACGAAATTAAAGCAAAGGGTAAGGTCTCGATCGCTCGAATAATTATGAGCGATAATGTACGAGTCAACTCGAGCGTACGAGCTTTCAGCTTTTTATACACGTGACGGCAAAGCGTGCCGTAAAATGCACGCGTGGGTGTAAGTTTGCAATTTGATCTCGACTTACGATTTCTTGTTGCGTTCTACGTGGAAGCGAGTCTCGTAGCTATTTCGTTCTTGCACAACGATGATCTAATGGAAATTGATACGATGCAGATTTTTTTTAATTATTACAGACTGCGCTTTTTAACACTAAAATTATTGACGATTATAGCATGCCTATTCGTACCAAAGAAATTACAATAATAGATAGTTGAAGAAATACGTAATTCTAGAGAGACAAATCTTTAGCTGTATATTTTACAGAAAATTATGAAAAATGCTTGGAATTTCACCGTTAACAATTTGTAAAGTTTTTACGAAAAATTACGAACCGATCATTTGACTCATAATTTGACCGCTTTAGTGATTTTAGTGAATTTATTTAAAAAAATTATGTTCAATACTTTTGTGTATTTTAAAATTTAACATTGGCCATTTTAGGTATATATAAAGTATAAAATTAATATCTTGGTATGAATATTTAATCAATGTGGAAAATTAAATTCGTACCGATACCGAAACATTTATACTTTTTGANCATTTTAAAATTTAACATTGGCCATTTTAGGTATATATAAAGTATAAAATTAATATCTTGGTATGAATATTTAATCAGTGTGGAAAATTAAATTCGTACCGATACCGAAACATTTATACTTTTTGAAAATCAATATCTTTCACCGAAATATGGAATGTAATAATTTTAATATTGATTCATAGATTGTTTTACGTTGTATTTTCGATGACAAGAAGATAAAAGTTTATTCAGTTAGCAAATGAATTAATTTTCACACAGGTGGTGTTATTCTTTACAAATGGACGCGTAATTAATGCATTCTCTTAAAATTGAACGTGAAAATGGAACACAAAACTGTGCGAAAGCTTTTCATTATTTGATTGCAGCCTCTTTTGTTTAATATTTTAATTAGAACAGAAAGTATGACTTTTCATGACTTTGTTAACTGACATTTGTTCTCCGAAATGTGGTTTTCAATAATATCGATGTTAATTATTCGCCTAGAGTAGATTGTTATCGTGTTGGTATTAAAAAGTAGCTTGAATTGAAGGCGAATGAATATGTGGTTTAATTAATCCAATTTAAACAAAAAAACAAAAAAAGTGAGAACGTTGTCCATTGTATCGCAAATATTGATTAATGCATTTTGATGCATATGCAAATAAATACACATATTGCACATTTTCCTCGGTTTAACACGAAAGATCATAGATGCAGATTACAGTGCAGTTGCATGTTGTTGTTGTTGTTTTTTTTTTTTTTCTTCTTTGGAATATGTTTCATGAAACTTAATCATATCAGTACTAATTGTTAAATTAAATTGCAGTTAATTGTTGTATTTCGAATTTACAATCTGGAAATGTGATTGAGATATTACGTTCTGCCACGCAATTATGAAATATTCCTTGGTAATCTATCAAATTTTCATTGCAAATTAACTGCTATTCGTATGCCACTAATTCATGCAACTCCATAATTGCTACAATTTTCTGATCTCCATGTTACAATATTCAGTGAAGTCTACTAGACTTTAGACCGTAATTATCACGTAAATATTCCATCTATCAACTAATTTAAATCTAAAACCAGTGAACAAAAAAAAAAGAGAACAAAATAGAAGGGGGTAATTTAAAATAAAATTGTTACTAAAACAAACTTAATACCTTTCATACTTTATCTGACACAGTATTTTTCAAATATTTTACTTCCAACAAAGCATGATAAAAATTTTATTATTCCAATAAAATCTCAAAAATCTGTATTCATTCTACAAAATCTTTTCTTGACACCCCAGTCCGTACCTAAAGAGAATAACTCTTGAATAACTTTGATAAGCTCGTTCGCCGCCGCCCAAGGCGCGACTCGCCATAATCTCGATATTTAATTAGCGTCTTGTCCGTTCTGTCGGCACAATCAACGCGATAGTCTCGATTCGAAATTTTTCCCCTTTTTTTCTCGGCTGCGGTGCGCGCGTGGGCGCACGCGGAATGCGCTTCGGCGTACACGCACGTGCGTTCGCGCGCAATTTATCACGCGAGATCGAGAGATGGCCCGAGGCAGCCTCGTCGACGAGATAACGAGGAGAACTCCGTTTCATGGAAATCTTAGGTATACAGGGTGTTCCGAGAAGATTCTAAGTCTCTTTAATGGGACTGTAATTCCTGGGGTAATTTCAAGTAGGTTCTTCCTTAGCAAGAATGTCGAATTCGACTCTCTTAACGAGATAATGACAAAAAACGTAGGCAAATCACAGAGCGGATATAGCGGTCCAACATCGACGAAAGCACCGAGTACGCATCGTGTTTATATTTTAACGAACAAGCCGGCGTGTATCGGAGCAAGCTTGGATCAGTGTTGGGCGAAAATTATACCGAACGACGAATAAAGTCGAATCATTCTTTATTCACGAACAAAAAAAATTGTTCTCGTTATTTATAATGAAAAAAAGGAAATATAAAATTTCTGTTCTTTGTTCCTTTTCGAATAGCGAATGAAAAAACAGTAATTGAAAAGATATAGAAATCGAATAGCGACTAACATTTTATTCTAATAAAAATTTATGTAAGTAAACACTGTTGACGGTAAGAAATAATCCGCTTCAGGTAACTCATAGGAACGCAACCGGGATTAAATCAATACATTGCCTCGTTCTCGCATTTGCGTTTTTGTATTAATTATTTCCGCGCGGAAACTTGTATATAATACACACGTGGACGGTGGTTTTGTGATGGTAATCGCAGATTCGAAAGTAACGAATACTTTGACTTTATTTGTGAATTTTTTATTCATCGCTGGATATCATTTTTTCCCGAAATCGATTAATACTTGTTCTAGCACTTAATCGCAGTGTGTAGCCAACACTTTCGCAGGAGTCCGACCGCTATAAGCGCTACGCGATTGGCCAGTGTTTTTCGTTAATATCTTGTTAAAAAAACCGAATTAGATATTCTTGCTAAGGAAAAAGTTGCTTCAAATATAGATTCTAGATGTTTGAAATATTTTT
Organism: Ctenoplectra terminalis; assembly: GCA_019453375.1. NCBI lineage: Eukaryota > Metazoa > Arthropoda > Insecta > Hymenoptera > Apidae > Ctenoplectra > Ctenoplectra terminalis. The sequence goes on from SMSQ01021191.1 coordinate 50,322, forward strand.
ATTCAATAAAGTGGGTTTTCATGTTCCTCGTTTGAATTTCAAAAGTTTTGATTAACCATTTGCTGTCGAAATTGCATTCGATATTTTATCCTAATTAATTAATAGTTAATAAGCGGCTTTCAAATACTAGATATAATTTACCTTTATTTCTTATATTCAGACTGACGTGACGCAATTCAAGAAAATAAAGAAAGAAAAAGATATTGAAAATTTTAAAAATAACAAGATTGGTTGAATTAGCCAAGGTACCAATATTTTACTTTTTATACATAAAGTTGCAGAATGGTTTTTACATGTTCAGCTGCAGAGTGGCTGTCGCCTACGCGTTCGAAGTAAGTAGCGTAAGCTTGATTGCTACATGGTTGGACGTGTAGGCGACAACCAGTTTTATGTACAACATTTCAGAGCAAAGAATATATCAATGGCCTGAATTGTTTGAATAGTTCACCTATCGCAATTTCGATCTTGATTATACAGTTTATATAGATCAGATTTATGATTCTACGTACTGTAAACAAGCAACACTTTCGTTCTCTTTTATTAATTAAGTTATAAAATAACATTGCAGCTTCGTATCGATTGCTTACTCTGTCTGTTCATATTTAGTTTCTACAATAATTTAAAAAAATAACTCTGAACATTAACGCAATTCGAACTCATGCTTAATTATGAAATCATACTTAACAATTTTGAAATTCTTTAACCATGTTAACACTAGAACTAGAATAACACTAGAATTGCTCAGAATGACTGGTCCGCAGTTTCTCGTATGAATTTTCTAAATCCACGATGTTGCATTTTTACAAACTTTTTGTTACTTTCTATGACGAATACGAANGCTTAACAATTTCGAAATTATTTAACCATGTTAACACTAGAACTAGAATAACACTAGAATTGCTCAGAATGACTGGTCCGCAGTTTCTCGTATGAATTTTCTAAATCCACGATGTTGCATTTTTACAAACTTTTTGTTACTTTCTATGACGAATACGAATAGAGACTAAAATTTATTCCTTTTGCATCTTATATTTTTTTCAAATAACTATTATCTTAAATCCTTTGGTACAAATAGACACACTTTAATCGTCGATTCTAGTTCTAGCATTGACCCTCTACAGCCTGAATTTTGTCTGCTTATTAGAGAAAAAACTACGATAAATTTTTAAACTAATAATTGCTATGAAAGGATCGTAGCATCGCTACAGTAATACAGTAATCAAATTTAATAGTGCAGTGACAACTAAATAAAATTAATTTTTTCAAAATATAGATACATTAGTTTGTATCTTTTAAGTCACACGGTCCCATGGACGGTTAAATTTCTTGCAATAAAAAATAAAAATAAAAGATCTTCGCACCTAGCAATTATCGCAACGCTATCGACAAGTCCCAACAGCCCCGAGAAGCTGACCAGAGCAACAATTTTCGAGATCCCGAAAGAAAATAAAAAGGAGCGTAACAAGCGAAACAAAGAACAGCAAAATAGAGAAGCGCTTAGCAGAACAGGCGTTCGGTGTGTCTTTAGAAACATGCGAGTACGCAGTACGTCGCGAAACGCATCAAGCACGAGGGTACTCGTTAGGCATTGTGATACGTTCTCTCGCGTGTCCGCCGCTTCGTCGAGTTCAACGTGAAACAGAGAGACGTCGGATCGGAGAGAGGCGAAGCGCACGGGTACAACGCGGAGATTTGTTTTTAAGCTTCGTTAAATGGCCGCTGCTTTTTGCAGCCGTGCTCGAGAAAGATTACCAAGCATGCAACTCGCGACTGGCGACTCGGTAACAAGGACTCCCCTTGTATGCGCCACACGAGTCGCCGTGCTGAACGTCTCAATCGTTCGTTCACGAGGACCACGCGGAGGAATGTCTAACGATTTGATTCTAGCTACGAGAAGGAGCACGGTTCGCTCGGTCAGAAGCACGTCCAACGATACGAACGTTTCTTGCGATTCGTTTATCGAACATTTTCTGTAATGATACTCGTTGCTTCGATAGCGGGTTCATTCGTTTTTCGAGAACAATGAGGCGCATTCTTGATGCTGTGTTGCTCGACGGTGTTAAGGTTTCGCTGTTCTTACAGAATTTTGTGGGAGGGTATTTTTTTCGAGGGAAAACAAAATACTTTGCGTGGTGTTGGGTTATCGTTATTGAATATTAGAAAATTTTAACGCGTTGTGAAATGCATAAGGTATATTTTTGGGGTGTGGAGGGTGTTGAGAGGGTTCGCGAGGATTTGCTAAGTATTCTGCGGTATCAGAATTGGTAATGTAAAATTGTGGTATTTAATAATAACGTGAAATATAAAATAATGTTTGAAATAAATTGTGCTTCGATAAAATAATCCGCTAAAATTTCTGAAGAACTATTAACCCTCTAAATTAAATATTTTTAATTCTCCTTTAGAATCATTCCAGACTCTGCGTACTATTTTGATCACACGCTAAGTACTGAACTAATCGTTAATCAACGTCCATAGGCTTCTAAATCTTCTATAAAACATCCGTAAAAACCACACAGCGTTTGTTTAAAGCAATATAACCGATCTCGAAACATCCTCCACGCCTCTATTTATCAGCGTTTCTCCGAACGGATCCGCGCGCCCTTCCATTTCTTGCAATTGCACAACGTATCAATCGTAACCTTATTACCATGATCATCGAATATTCTCAACGCGACGATCCTTAGAACCCGTTTATTCGATCTAATTTATCCACCGACAGACAGAGAAAAAGGGGACCAGTGGCGAAAACGCGTATGACGCGTAATCGAGATCGCGATTTACCAAACGAATCGATCTCGCTGAATAATTCATGGCCGTCTCCCGCGATCCAACGTCTTGATCCACGATAAATGAATTTTTTTTGCTCGACTCGCCGCGCAGAACGATAATGATCCGTAATCTCGATAATAACGGCCGACAGTGGCGGGAATGGTAATTTCCCGTGGCATTGACAGAGGGCAATCTTAAAAACTCAAACGGGAGAGGATCGACGAGTCGTTGACCGTGGATCGTTGCATGGTGGAGGAGAGATCTCGAGGGATTCGAAGTTTCTTCCTCTTCTCCTTTTTCTTTTCTCTCTCTCTCTCTCTCACTCTTTTTTTTATTATTTTTCTGCTGCAGGATATCGGGTTCGCGTTTGGCCCATTTAAGAGAACCATTCCGGGAAATATTGCTGATGTTTCGAGGAACGGGTTCGTCGATCACTCCGCCATTGTTTGGGTCGCTGCTCTCGTTGGCTATTCTTATTCTTCTCGGTTGTCTGTCGATAGATTCTTCTCTTCGATGGACGGTCTAAGCGTTGTGGATGATTGTTAATTTTTTATGCTTGGGAAAGGAGAGTTTTTACTTTGGTACGAAGAAATTGTGGTCGTTTTAATTCGATGGAAATGTTGGTGTACCATTGTTGGATTGTTCAAGGTTTGCTTTGGAAATTTGGTTTTGGTATTTGTGTAAAATGTATGCGCCCGAGCGGCGTCTGTTTAGGAAACTAATTTATCCGTTGTAACATCTGATTAGTTATTGGCGTGGTGAATCGGTCATTATTCAGATATTGATTATTCGGATTTTTAAATATAGCATTGTTTCTCTGTAGTTGAGTTCTCTGAACTTATGATCGATGGAAATTCTTTTAAATTTGAACTTTAGAGAAAGGATAGAAAAATAAGCTTCATAGAGTTCTTATATTTTTCATTTTTTTATGCATAAAAGAAGAGCCGAAACGTCAGAAACTACCGAGGTATTTTGAAATATTAAAGAATTTCGACTATATTATAAAAATAGTTTGACTCAAGTATAACCACCGCAATATTTAAAACATTATCACGAAGAACACATATCACTGTATCTCAATGTGTTAAAGCGAAGTTTATTGAAACCGGATTCGATAAAAATCAAGAATTTTAGAGCAAAGAAAAAGAAAAATGAAAAGATGAGGCGGCGAGGACGACGAGTTGTAGAGGAAGAAAAAATCGCGGTTAAATTGTTATTTCGTTAAATCACAGGCATCAAGTTTTGACTACTGTTTTAAAACCGGTTGAAATGCTCCGTAGACACCTGAATGGCTACCCAGTTCCTAGGTGAGCTCGTATCGAAGCAATCTTCCAAAGTAGCTACTGGTTCGCCCACCATGGATTAACACCAGTTTCCTATAGACATAAACCAATGCTCGTTCCATCGGTCTGTTTGCTTCGAGAAATCCATGAAATTGAACTGGATTTCATTATGTGAATATTTCTGTTTGTAGAACGAAGATTGGAAAATTACGATTTATTGTTTTTGCTTAATTTTAAGTAACTTTGAAAATTGACTGTATTTACCATTACTTATCGAAGATTGATATATTAGTTTAATTAATTGTTAATAATATTTAATGCAGTTGGTTAAATCGAAATCTGTTTTTGACAGACATTACGGAATTTATTTTACAATAGTGTGTAATGTTTTTTAAGTAAAACAGAATATACAGGAAAACGGAATTATATTTCGAACAAGTAAGATTGACACCTAAGGTGACCGGATACGGTTCTAACCAACTGAACATCAGTTTTTGCAAGTTTTAGTACGATCGTATAAGAAGTCATTTAAAAGGAATTTCTAAATTGTTATTTTTGAAAGTTTTTATAGCGTATCTTGATTGTGCTTCTAGTACTCCTTTAACGACAGAAATATTCATTATCCCGTGGAATAATCAATTTTCAATAGCATCGTTCCAAAAAATTAAACCAGTTTACAATCAGGTTTAAGATCATGATTTATCGCGGACGAGTATCATAAAAGAACTTATTTCTGTCAATTAACATTTTTACCGCACAAGATATTACCTCAACTTTCACATAAAATATTTTCTCAAAAGTGAAGCTAAAAATCAAATAAGACAAATCTTCCAATTGTCCTTTCAAGATATAATCATCTTTCGATTCCCAGTTAAAGAATCGTCACAATTAATTTTTAACTTTAATTAATTCATCCGATTTCATGAATTAATTATATAAGAAATCTTCTAAAACTGGAACTACCTAATTGGTAAAAAATGACCGGTTTAAAATTTCTCGTATAAATTTTACAAATCCACAATGGTACATTTTTAAGAAATTTTTTACACCTTTTCTGTACGAATATTCGAAACGAATATTATCAAAGATTTATTTCCTTCGCATCTCATATTTTCTTCAAATAATAATTATTTCGAATTCTTTGGCACAAATAGGTATACTTTAATCGCTGTAGTTCTAGCGTTAAACGCGACGTGATCTCATCCATAAAGCACGAAACGTTGGAAAAAATTTGAAAAAAAACCAGTCCACAGGCATACGAAGCAACGTTCTGCGAGTTCGGTTCCAGCTTATTGTTTCCAGCCACGAAGACAATAATTACGCGCGTTCGTACCTGTTCCCCCCCGGTGGGGCCTGCATGCCTGTTGATTTATACACGTCTATATAATTTCTTACAGTTGAACGAGAAACGAGAATTACGCTGATTATTATAGAGTTCCCGTATAATCACGGGAAACGATCATTTCCATTCGCATTCGTCATACGCAGCGCAGCGTTTCCTCGTAATTGCGTTATCTTGCCTTTCTTTCTCATTATTTTCTTTTTTCTTTTTCTTCTTCTTCTTCTTTGCGAAATTGTGCGCTGTCATTCGTCCTGAAAATTTTGGACCCGAAGGGTTAACAAGTCTTCGTCGACCCTCGTTTTCCTTCCACGTATACAGTTCTTGTAATTTGACGAAAAAGCGAGCACACGAAGACACGTTTTACTGCAATTTGCTTTCTTTTGTACCGGTCTGTCGTTCACCGTCATGGTGGTAAGACCGTATGGAAATTGCGAATTTCCTGTGTAATCACGTGCTACATTAAATCATTCCAGTCCTACTTGTTGCACTATTATGCTAACGATCACGGCCAATTCTTTACCCCGTTTCCATGTCTGGTGAGCCTAAAATTTCGACTGACGAGCGATCTTGGCTGCGCGTAGGTTTCCGCAATGATTCGTTTCTTACTGCAACTACGGCGAGATAATTGAAAGAAAATTTCAGGGTGCTTTGTTCTAATCCTCGTAATAAATTAAGAATCATTTCCAAGAAATTAGTTTTAAATGTGCTTGAAAATTAAAAGCACTTCTTGCTTCTTTTTGGTATTCTTTTGGTTTTCTTCGTCCCTTATTTTCTCCCCTAGTTTCTACGACTAAAATATTTAATTCGTATTCCGTAAATATTTCTTTCCGCGTGATCTTTATTTTCGGGAGTCCTGTTTCAGTTCTAAAAGTAATAAAAAAACTTTTTAGCGAGCCCTGCCAAAATCCATCAGCTATCAGATTAATCGAACTTAATCGAACACAAGGTTGCTTTGCAAGCAAATTGTTCCATAACCCTATCGAATACTCCTTTCATACCCTACAGACATCAACTCGACATTTCAAGCGCATTTCACGATCGAATTTTCCTAGTCCATCGGCACAAGCTGAATACCTATCATAGTTGATTGACAGTGTTCCTTTGGCAGCGATCCTCCATTCTGGCAAGCGTATTTGTTGCTGGCGCACGTAGCTCGAACAATCGGCGACCCGGTTGCATTGCACGCGACACAAGCGTGATTCACGTAACCCACTCCTTTGTAACCTGTTTGGTACAGGTCCCGCATCCTCTCGTGCTCATTGTGCCCTGGTAAACTTATCGTCGCGCCACATAACCATCGCTACACACGAAGAAGGAACCGAGCTCATTTTTATTTCTTTATCGGCTAGCACACGAGCGACCTGTCGATCGATTCTCGTCGAATAAATTTGCTTCTTCTGTGAGTTTCTTTTTTCCGCGCTTTATACCTTGAGACGTTATTATATTTCGGATTTATCGCGAGGTTTTGAAAGTTTTCGGTGGAAAAATGGAAGGGTGAATAGTTTGATAATGGAAGTAGATAGTTTTGACAGACGTTGTTTTATTTATTTATTTTTATGGGGTGGAGGAGGTATTTATAAGAAAGAAGGAGAATTAGTTGTTTAATAATTGAGAAAATGGGGAGGAGGATAGGAGAAAGGTTAACGATGAGTGTATTTTTGTTTTATTTTTTATCGTTCTTAAGTACTTTACTTGTTTTTAATTTAAAACGCAGGATATTGTTTTAATATTCTTTTGGAAACCGTTTTATGATAAAAAATGTTATGAGAATATAAATTTAGAAATTTAGCAATAGTTGTTACCATTAAAAAGCTACACAATTGTAGAAATGTTCCTATTGCGTTCGAGTCCTTATAATTCAATGGTGTTTGAAAATTAATATAATTTTTGTATTTAAAATTTTGCCAATATCGTTTTTATACTTTCGTATGTATTTTAAAATATGTGAATGCTATTTATAATTGTTACGTGATTAAGGTAAATTTTCATGAATACAATAGCAAACTTGAAATTGTTCTCATTTGCTTAAGACGTGTGGTTAATTTATAAGGTATTCAATCGATATTACCGAATGAAAGATCGTTCTCGTTTTTCCGTACAAATATTCTCAGCTATTGTTGATTATACAATAATCACAGTATTATGGCATTGTTTGCGATTCGATGTTCCTTTTGGATTCTTTAAATATTCGACATCCTGACGAAGCAGTCCGTACCTTGATCCTCGAGTTGAAGGGTCGAAACCACAGTGATTCAGTTGTTTCTTGCCTCCGTGATCGGTTGATTCTTACCAAACCGGTCCTGCAACGGGTCCTGGACCATCGGTGAGGATGTAAAGGAGTGGGTTACGGCAAGAAAAGAAAATAAGTATCCTTGAAGTTCGTTTGACGTCACGGTAGAGGTCAATATCACCTCGTCGAATCGGGGCTTGTGCGTTTCGTCATCGTGCTGTGCATACAAGCCAGCCTTTGGACGAAATTTTTTTAAACTAATATATTTGTTTCTTCTAACGATTTTCATTTTCCTATTTGTTTGATTGATAAGTAATTTTCAAACGTTTAGTTGTAATAATTGAACTTGAAATACCGAGATATCTAAATAGGCTGATTGAATCACCATATCTTTCAATAATGAATATAATAATTCACGAATCAAGTATTTCTAAATAACTGTTTCACATAACTCAAAGATAAAGTACGATTTATCCCTAAATAGTATTTAAAGTTATACTTTATTTCACATATTTTCATAAACCTGATAGAAGATCATTATTCTTTACGAACTTCTTCACCCTTTCCTTTATGTAAACCAGTAGCAAGTAGCTCGAAAAAATTTCAAAGCGCTTCAGATAATTATTTCTCACACTATTCTCGACAGAGAAACTAAAATTTCCCATTAACAGGATGCTAATCCCATTCGAAGCTCGTAACTGTAAAGATAATTCCAAAATCATTCCCCACATAACTGATTCACAATTTATATTACATTCATTTTCATCAGATTTCATTACCACAATACATCACTTCAAACAATCATTCCTCGCACTGTTCTCAACAGAGAAACCAAAATTTCTCATTAACAACATACCAATCCCATCCGAAGCTCGTAATACCAAAGATAATTCCAAAATCATCCCACCCCTTCGACGATATGGGTGCGTCATCATGGATGGCGCAGCATTCGTCCGGAATCATCAGTAGGTAGCACCGATCGATACCGTCATGATGGCGCGCGATTCCAAATTATCGGATCGTTCCACGTGCAGGCTGGCCCTTTGATCCGAGACTCGTTATACCGGCAAGTTCGTTGTCCTACTTTCAACCCTCTCTTCGCCTTTGAATCTCTTCTGGTCCGGCCCTTACCCTGCTGATCCTCGACAACAGAGAATCATAAGGGGAATGATGAGAGAGAGAGAGAGAGAGAGAGAGAGAGATACAGACAGAGACAGAGGCCGGCAAAGAGGAAGAGGGACCTGTGGTTGGAAGGGGTGAGAGGAACCACCCCCGCGATCAATACGGTAATGACGCCCTCGCTCCGCGATGTTACTATGCTAAGCGTTTCGCTGTTTTATGCCCGCGAATATGCCGCACTCTCGGAATCTTCGAGCTCTTTGAACTCGATTCACCGTGCAGCCGCCCTTATCGAGCCACCCCCTCGTCTTTTACAGCTTTTTCCATCGTATCAGAGTCAATGGCGCCGATACGCCCTCTTGAGCGTCGCTTTTCGACAATGTCCCGTTATCGGTGGAGCTTGAAGCTTTAAAAGAGGTTTCGCGCGGAATCGTTGTTGATTAATTAACGTTGAGTAGGATGCGCGAAACGGGTAGACGAGGCTCGTTCGGCTCCTCTCGCGTTTGCATTATTTATGGCGCGAACCGTTCGTGAGAAGAGTCGCCGATTCTTGGAGATTATAATCGCTCGAACTCAAGAGTGCACATAGTACATTGCGGTTTCCTATGGCTGGTGAATTTAAATGCCATTGTCAGTGGTATTTTCTTTATCATTCCACTGGGTGTTCGTTAATGTGTACGGTTGAAAATAGTTAAGGAGCAGCATGTGTTGACGGTTGGATTTCTTGAAGAATAATCATAAATATGAATCTCACGTGTACTCTAAGATTATACTCTAAACGTTCCATTTTTCATGCCACGTAAGATAATTTTAAATCGAACTGTCACTTCGTTCTCGTTTACATTATTCATCATCGTTATATTAGAAGAACATCATCCTGAATCTCGTTCTTCTTTCTTAAGTGTAAAACCAGTTTCGAAAAACGAGTCAATCTTCGAACCACCCAAGTGTCCGCGCAAAACTTCCATCACGAAGCGCAACAATTATTCCCAGCTTATTGAAAACCGAACGAAACGAAAAGTGGATCGTTTAAACGCTCGAAACTCAGGGGAAACAGGCCGAAGCTCGCTTCGAGATGTTCGAGGGACGTTCACCTCTCGAAATTGCGTTTCGCCTCGGAGGACACTCCCTCGTTCTCCACGACCCACACACCGCGCGAACGGCCAACGAATTCCGGCGTAATTTTCATAGCTTTCGGCGGGACAGGTGATATTTTATCTGCGGCTACGTGGATGGAGCATCGGGAAGAACGTCATGCGAGCTTCATCCCCGGCAAATTGGCCCGGGTAAAAATGCGCCGCCTGATCAACATCTACAACGAGCCTGTGTTAATGCCCCCGAACCACCTTCGAACTTCCCGTTCGAAGCTCGTGAGTTGGTCGTTCGGTTACGTGGCCGCCGCCGCCAACGATAAAGCGTCTCCTTTTTACGGCCAATGAGGCGAAAAATTGCTGACCTCCTCTGCCTCGGCGCACCCCTCACACGATTTTCCAATAACTCGTTTACTATCGCGTCTCCACCCTCCCGGCGTGCGATTCAGCTTGGGTCTGTTCGAAAGTCTCATCACGTCATCGACTCTTCAATCGTCGACGTGGTGTCTTTATATACGTAGCGTTGCCAGGAGTGAAACGTCTCTTTGGTTGAGCTCGAGAAGCGTGTACTTACATATTATTGGTAGTTTGGAATCAGAACGTGTTCGAAAAATTGCAGGAATTTCCGGGAATGAATTTTAAAACGGATTAAAAAATGCGGAGAACGTTGGAAAGATTATTTTTAAAAAAATTTTAAGCTACGCTCCGCGTGAGATTGGCGGTGTCTTTGGCTGTTAACATTCAGATGGTCGATATAAAATTGATACAAAAATTGGTAAATTTGATGTCGCTTTTGGACATAGGGTGTATTCAGTGTGCGTCAACTATCCGCGCTACAAACATAATTACCAATACCGCCTCCGTATAAACCTTCGCACCCCGCATGTACCACTAATCCAAACAATCTCCACGATCCTCCCAGCTTTAATTTCCTCCCCAGTCCCCGATCCTCCGAACCAGAAGGTCATGGTCGCGAGGAACTAGCCCGAAGTAGGTCTGGAGCACGCTCCATGGAGCAAGGGAGACCAACCAGCTCCACCAATCTCTACCATTCACCAGGAACAAGCCAGACAGAGACAGCTCTAGTAGTTCCAGTTAATTTTCTGGCGGCTCACCTTCATCGAGCCGCGCGTCGCGCGTAGAAAGCACGTCGTGGGCTGCGAGCGGGGTTACAAGGGGGTGGTCCGAGGGGGTAGAGGACGAAGGGTGATTAGCAGAGTCCGCATGCGCGGTGGCGGCAGCCAGCAGCTAAGACCAGGGGCGACCCGGAGCCCCCCTTTTCGTTTGGGAGGGATGACCGAGGAACGGGTCGCGACGGGGGCGAGGACGGTGGGTAGGCTAAGGGGGGAGGGGGCGGACGGTGCCGACGGGGGTAGAGGAGGAGGAAGCAAATTAATACGGGCGAGCAAGAGGGTCCAGCTAACGAACGAACCGACGCCAAGTCTAGTACCGACCAGCGCCGCGACGCCTTGCAATCCTCTCTCCCTGTGTCTCTCCTCGTCGGCTAGTGGCTTTAACAGAGAACCTTTTTCACCCGTTGTTCCACAGCGTGCCGATTTCCGTTGGATACAATCAACAGCTCGTCACGTAATCGTTTCTGGCCCCGGATGTTGGAACATCGTAGTAGGATGGGACACGTGAACAGCTGAGTGAGAGCGTACAGTGTGCACGGGCCATAATAGATCAATCGTTTAGGCTGGCGGGGGTTGAGTTTCATGGAGACGGTGAAGTGTGAACGTAGCTTTAAGCTTGACACGGGACGGTGATACCGTGACAGTGAAGGATGCCTATAGTTTTTGGTTCTTCTTGGTTTTTGTTTTGGCTCACTGATGGATGGGCGTGGAAGAAGTGGCTGGTTCGATTTTTTGGAAAGGTTTCTGGGTTGGCGGAGACGCACTCGTCTTGTGGATTTCTTTGTTGGATGGAAACGGTCTTCCTCGCGGTGTAAAATTCTTTGGATGGTTGTTACATTGTAACGTCACGTTTTGTTTGTTGTTTGTTATTCAATCGTAGAAAGTATCGATTGTATCATGATCTGTTTTGAGCTATGATTGAGAGTTACTGAAAGCTGGTTGTGTGTATTTTAATACCTTCGAAGCATTCGTGACTGGCATGTCTAGTTCTTAAAAGAAGGGGAACGATAAATTTTGAGACGATTGAATTTTTTTCTTTGTTTTTTTTTTAAGGGAAAACTAGTGAATGTTAAAAGTTGAAAATAGTTAAAATTATTGGTATGTATTTCTGTTTACCAGAACAAAGTTTGTTATAACAAGTTTCGCGAAATTCTTCCGCAATGGCGACGAATGCGATCAGCAGGTTCGGGGCAGCGAGGCAAACGATTAGCTCGGTGTTAATTAGTCGATCCCTCACCTCGATAGTGTGATTAACACCGGTCTGCACTTTCCAGTGGCTTGGCCACGCCCCGAACAATGTATTTCCTTCTTTGTGCACCGCCATTTTGCCAGTTTACACCTCCCAAGATCGTAATCGAGGCTAACTTCCGCGTGGTCACACGAGAATTCCTGCTATATCCAACAAAAGAGAGAAAGAACGGCGATGATCGTACGATTATTTTTCCATTGTTACATCCACTCGTTGCGTCAATTCGTTGTTTAATTTGCATATCTGCATGCAAGCTACTTTTCCCACTCGATGCTGTTGCATTCTAAGTACCCTTAATACAGTTGGCAGACTACCATTTGCATTTATATATTTTACATATCGTAAATAAATATTTTACCGTTGAAGATTTCTAATTACGAATTTTTCATTGAGTACGTTTGTATTTTCTTTCAAATTTTTAATACAAAAATATTAGATTTCGAATCCTATCTATGATAATATTCTCTGAAATGTCATTTTTGTAGACTAATAAATGTAAGAATCATTAAATGCACTTATTACAGATTTACAATACCTACAAAGGGAATTGTATTTTTCTAGAAACCGAATTTGGATAAACTATACCTTATGATTCAATATTAAAATTCAATATTGAGATCCAGTTAGTATAACACTATAATCTGTGACCATTTCTGTTAAAAAAAGCTGCATCGCCATTTCAAATCAATTTTTACCAAATTAAACTTCCATTCTGTAATTTTTTCAACGATCAACAAAGTTATTCTTTTTCCTCGACTAAATATCACATCGAGCCACTTTGCATCCAATTACGCAATCCTCCGCTTCCTTTAACAAGCATCCCCTGCCACTCTCCCTTCTCACAATTCCACTTTAACTTTGATTCATCTTCTACATCACCTTACACCGATACTTATCTTCATCAAATCCAATCTCGATTAAAATTGAACCAAACTGCTCTCCTACCTCAACATCCCAAGAAACATCATCGAGTCTCGACAAACAACCGTCTAAGCCGTCACGCTCAACGAAGCTGGCAATTTTTCCGTGGCAGCGAACGAAAGCACGAAACGCCCGAAGAAACGTGGATTCTTTTAGACGTTTAACCGACTTCAGCCTTGCTCTCCTCTTTTTCTCTTCCTCTCACGCTGACACAATCGAAGACGAAGCAGGCGAGCGCGAGCGGCCTTTCAGGAGAAAGCCAGTCGGCCCTACAGTCTCATTTTAATTAAACGAAATTCCGCGAGCAACAAAGGGCGGCAAGCCAGCCGGATAATTCGAAAGGGCAGATACGTGCTTCCTGGTTGGTCGGGTTTATAGAGGTGAGTGGCAGCAGTGGCTGCTGCGATGGTGGTGGCGTCTGCGAAGGAGGAGGGTGACGGAGGATGGAACCGGTTCTAGCTTTTCCCCGGGGTAACTAGGTGGTGAAGCAGGACGCAGACAGAGGGGTAGAAGGAGACGGATAGAGACGACAGGAACCGGCGAAAGAGGGCGAAAAAGAGAGAGGGGCAGAAAGAAAAGGAGGAAAGAGTGCGCGAGGGAGGACGGTGAGAGAGAGAGGGCAGAGAGTGGGATCGATAAAGGGAGTGTCGGCATGAGAATGGGGCAGAAGGAACACAAGGGTGGCCCTTGCCCTAAACGAGCACCTTAAGCGGCTAAACGTGATGTAAGAAATTCGCCACCCACTGGGAAACAATTGATCAACGCGGTGAAACTTCAGTTGGCAAAGTTTGTCTTTAATTGCTGCTCTCCGAGATGTTTAACTCTTTAGAGGGTTGCGGGCTATGAGAATTGTATACACATGCTCTCGAAACTCGAGTTGGATGATTTTGTATCAAGGACCATTAACACGTTTTTAATTCAAGAATTGCAACTTTATTTTGTTATTTATCACTTGTCAGTTGGAATACTGTTAATTGAGAAGTGTTGGACATATTTTTGTAAGGATTTATATCGTGGTGTTAGATGCGCAGGTTTAGAGTTAGGAATATTTCATTCAGTTTTATTCAACTTTGACATTCTAGTAGCCTACGAACTATTCAATACTGCCGTAATTATTTTTATTTATTTCTACCGTTCAATAAATGAGGCTATAAACGCAGATTTTTATACATTCAGTAATAAAATACGCTCAAATTAATTTCCCCCGTGTCTCTTCGCATGTCGCCAGCCGATAATAAAATGTTACAACTTCTCACGAGCTCCAACTTATAGTTTACTGCCGTTTAATAGCACTTAGGAAACAAAATTCTTTAATACTATCGAATATTTTCAACAGTTGCAATTTTAAGGGAAAATAAGCGAATGAATAGAAACGTGCGATTTGAGCGTTATAATAAAATCAAAGTACTATTATTAAACTTATTAATACATATTAATAGAGTACTACAATTATTAAAATCAGAGTAAAACACTGTTATTATTCAAAGTTACTAGCAAATATTGTTAAAGTAACATTATTAAAACAGTATTATTAAAAGAATTAAAACAGAAGTGAAATGCTGTTATTAAAATAAAATAATCAGTTGTTAAAATAAGTTGATAGAAGCTGGATAATTTCCTACCCACCCTGGTAGACAAAACACAAGAAAATTCATACCCCGAGAGAATCAAACGAACTGTTCTCATTCGTTTCGCAAACTAAGCACATTCGAGCTGGAAGCACTTGTGCAAGATTGTCTCTGTTTCATGTTCAGATTTTACAATCCGGATTCCTCGGTTCCCCAACGATTCCACAAGAGAACGGTTTATAGCGACACGCGGTTTATTGCGTTTCTTGCCGCGTTTATCCGCAGCGAATATGATTGCACGCCGGTGAAACGACGGCGGCTAGGAATCTAAACTTTGTTGTAGACGTTATTGCAAACCGACGATTAGGTACCACGTTCGTTTTTAACGCAATCGCTGCCTCGATCTCGACGAATAGCACGTGTAATTTTCATAGTTGTTCCATCGTGATCTCCGCCACGATTATGGTTACATCATCACAGATCCCTCGGCTATTAAGCGGCCCACCATTCATTAATGTCTTTTAAATAAATTTATTGTACTATAAAACCGGCCGGCCGCTTTCCACGCATAAATCTGTTCGTTCCGACGCCGTTTCCCAGACTGTGCAGCCTCGAACCCCTTTATGTAACGCTGGAATCTTGACACCATGACGATGTCTCGATAGTTTCTACGCCTTCTTGTTCCCAGAAGTTAATTATACCCATGTGTTCGGCTGAAGATGGTGTTCGAATAGTTCCTTGGGTAGGTTCATTGGTTCTTTGTTCGGTATTATGAAGATTTAAGGGGTGAGGTTTTAATCTTTGAATATTACTCGTGTTCGTACAGAAATATTCACTATTTTTTTTTTTATTCACTGTGGGTTGTAAGATGACGAAATAATAAAAGTCATTCTGGGTGAGATGACTCGATCTCATGTAAGCTATCAAATATTCTATTTTTCAGCTATTCTTAGCAGTGTACAGAATATTATAAATTCGTTTGAATTTATTTTAATATAAATTGTTGGGTTGTTACTTCTTATTTTTATAATAATTATTATAATTGTTATTATAAATATAAGAAAAATGTAGAAATTTTACATTGACGATACTTTTGGAAAATTTCATCGCCGATCGGGTGGAATTAATTCGAAGGGTGAACCACGGCGCGCAAGGGTCACGATATCCGACGAGTTATATGAAACAAGGGAAGATCGGGCTAGAGGTAGGATAATCCTTGCAGCCGGATTATTCGGGATTTTTCTTGACTGTAGGGCAAAAAGAAACGAAGAGGACGCGCCTCGGTAGTTCCTCGAAGGAGGCTCCGTCTTCCTGCCAACCCCCGCTGATATATTACTCGCTCATACCTTTTTCTTCCTCTACTCTTTCCGTTTATGTCTTCTACTCGTTGCATTATCCATCCAGCGTGTAGATCGCGCGGCTTCGAGAGGCATGCGCATTCTGCATCCACTGTTCGCACCGATGGAAAAAAAGGTGTCTGTTTACTGAAATTATAATATGGATGTTTTTTTTTAGGCACGAGGGCATTGCTATTCGATCAAGTGTGTATAGCGATGCTTTTACTTGATTATTGTTAGTGATCGTTTAAGTGAAAATGATCGATTCATAATTTCTTATTGTACATATAATACTAAATTTTATAAATTTATTGCGATGCATTTTTAAGGATTTTTAGGGATTTTCTAATGAAAATATCTATAAAGATTTATCTCCCTTGCAGTACGTATTTTTTCATATACATTTCATTTTTTATTTCTTCGGTACAACTAAACATATTTTAATCGGCGGTAGTTCTTGGATCTTAATAGAGGGGCTGAGTTTTTACAG
This sequence comes from Ctenoplectra terminalis, assembly GCA_019453375.1. Lineage (NCBI taxonomy): Eukaryota > Metazoa > Arthropoda > Insecta > Hymenoptera > Apidae > Ctenoplectra > Ctenoplectra terminalis. The sequence goes on from SMSQ01021191.1 coordinate 66,857, forward strand.
CTTATGTATGTCTAGTTCTTTAAAAAAGTATAATTTAATTTTACCTCGATCAATAAATCGCTTTGATAAACATAGACTGGCTACAAAAAGTATTTACGCATCAGTGTATCTATTTTGCCTAATTTCCATTTATCCATCGATTCATTTCTTCCAAGCATATTAAATTTTCTATCGTGCAATAACGCTTCTACGTAACTATAAAAATTTATTATCATAAGTATGAAATTTAGAACCCGATAAAAAATGAGATACGTTCAAATACTCTCCGTAACCACTGTACATTTGCACGTAAATCGTTCGAGCATCACCTCGCGAACCTCATCGTTAAAATAAAAAAAATCTTCGCTACCTATCTCTTCACCTAACTTTCGTATAGTCATCAATTTTACCTATACCCTACAACAATCCACAATATGAGGACATTTATCTTCATGCTTTGCCGATAAGAATTACACACATTTTACCAGTCCCACGTTCACGTATACTCCACCACGAGTACCTTTATCAGGGACACAGTTTCATCCGTAAGATTGTAACGTACACAACGAAGAAGAGGGAGCTTCTTCAGACGTATCCCCCTCTCAGTTTATAATATCATACACCGTCTCCGAAATAATGCTTCCAGCGGTTCGTGCTCCCGGCGCTGCGACCTCCTCTCCTCGTCTTCCTCATCTATCAACAGTTTTCTTTTCCCTCCGCCCTCCGCCTCTTCTGCAGCGGCGCTTTTCCGGCCAAGATTTATGAAATGGTACTTTGTACAGTTCCATTTTAGCGTACGCCTCGATTTACTCGCCCCGGGGTGAACCCGAGCGTCGTCTTATTCCGAAAGTTTCCACAAGAACGTAGAACCCCGTCACGCTTCTACAGCGCCGTTCAAGGGTTGAAGATTTCGCGGAGAAGTTTGCGATGCTTGTTTTGCGAGGATGGTTGATGTAATTGCTATTTCGAAGGGTTAAAGTGATTTTGGGCGATTTTTCATAGAAACTTTTATAAAATTACAGTGCATTTTGTGAAATTCTCCACGATATTTTGTTAAGAGTATGAATAAAGGTTTGTTTCTGTTGCATCACATATTTTTTCACATACCTTTGCATTCTTATTTCTTTGGCACAAATAAAAAATCTTTGATCGTTGATAGTTCTAATATTAAAGCCTAATGATACGTTTCTGCGAAATGAGTTTTCAGGGTATTTTTTTATCTCAGCTACTGTTTTGCGATCTTTAGACATAACTCGTGGCTCTAAAGGATCTAATCTTCCTATTGTGTTCGATTTTATACGATTTAACCATATCTTTTAATGCATGTAATTTTTTTTATACTCTACTTCATTGAAATCAGACTCGTCCGCCTTGTTTTTACACGTTTCAGAATGCGTGAATAAATTCATTACAATTATAAGAAAAATATATAATCAAAGTTTAAATTTAAAAAATGAATGTATACTAGAAATTACAAACCGCAAAGAAAAAAAAAAATAAGAAACAAATTAAAACATACGTAAACAGAATGGTTCATGCGCGTGGCATTCCTGGCACGCATGTCAGTGAAAAAGCGAGCAGGGGTTGGTCGAGGAGAAAAGGAATCTCTCTTAAGACTTTTCCCTTACGTGTGGATACGTGGAATTCAGAGAAGAGATTCACTGTGGGTGGTAGCCTGTTAGAAGCGATTTCAGCGCACCCTCTCGCCACACCCAGGCCCACCCCCTTGGAGGTCGTATCCATCAAGGCGGAATCTCGATTTTCAAATCCACCCCGAGTCGCGACTGCTTTGCCTTTCCACTCTCGTACGGACGTTTCTTCTTCTTCTTTCAAGAATGCCACGACTCGCGTGACCTGCCGTCTAAACGGGCTTGCCTCGCCGCTGTGTTGCAACAAGGCGGTCACGTTTTGCGTTTACTGGCAGCCAGATGGAATCCGATTGCACGGGGATGGTCGTTCCGCTGTAATCATGTGGATGAAAATTTTTTGATGTACCTTTAGTTGTTGCTTTGGATCATTTATTTGGGAATTGGGGGTTGGAGGGTGCATATAGGGTTGAGAATTTTTAAGTTAGTTAATCGAAAAAGTAACAAAAATTTGATTCTGATAAAGTTTGAAATAAAACAAAGTTACAGGAATAAAAAATATTGTTGGGTTATATAATATTGAATATAACAGGAGGGTTAATGATCTGTAGCAATTATTTAATACCAGAATTATCAGCGATTTAATGTGTTCTACGCTGAAAGGAAAATTCGAAGAAAAAGTTTTGGCAGTAGTTCAAATCCAGGCGAAAAAGTTACGTTAGAATATTTAATTGAGAAAATATAGTATATGCATTATTTGAACGGTATGTCAAACAATATTTATATTCGCCTAATGAAACATTTATTTCTGCTGGCTACCGCGGGTCTCAACGCGNCGAAGATAGCATCGTGGTTGATTTAAATATACTTTACTTCTTACAAGTAGCGTCTTATTATTTCAGCACAGCGTGTTTAAATTTCGTGTTTAAATTTTTCTGCATCTTCAATATTTTTTAAATCAAACCCCAGTCAAGTTTCTTAATCCTTATAGTACCTCATAAATTTTCTGAGCACGGTCCAAAAATACCTTGAAAAANTCTATACGATTATAGGAAACTTAGGAAAATTAGGAAATTTTTTCTGCTTCTTTATTTATCCGTAGCTTGCCACGGTTGAATTTTCCTGGAATTCCTTTCTCTTCTTGGCTAGCTGTCTCGTCTAGAAACCGGGAGGAGTCCGGATGGCAATGAAGGATAGGTGCAGACAGGTAGGGTGAACGAGACTCGAGCCTGGTGCACGAAATAAGACGCGTATTTATCATTGGCCTGCCGGTAGCCACGGGTAATTAACGCCTTTCCCTGTGCTCTGACCCAGATATTAATTAGGCGTTCGTGGACTCGTCTGTCCTGCCCCCTTTTGCCATTAAATGGCTACGTCGCCTGCCTGTGCGCGGGAATGGAGTAGGGAACTTTGGCTCGATGCTGTCACAGAGGAGTTGAAGTTTGACGCGTTGACACATATGTATGATGAATAAGTTGGAATTATATTCATGGTGTTTGATGATACAGTGTATAGTAGTGTATTAACACGGCAAGGATTATAGTAATGCTTTAGTGAGTTTTGCTGATTTAATGTTGTGACATTTTAGAATTTTTTTAGTGTCTGTTTGCGATCGTGTAATACCGTTGGTATGTTTTAAAGAACAGTGGAATTTGTGCGGAGTTTCTGGTGTTATTCGTAACGGTGTTGTAAATTTTACAATTATAGATAGTAATCGGTATGGAATTAAGCCTGAAGTAACTCTGCTACGGACCTTGTATCTTCTTCGACTCAATTGTATTTCTAACACAAAGAAGTTGTTACTTAATGTGTGGAATTTCTCCTTTTAATTTTACGTGAAAGATTTGCTTTCTTTCAAAATTAGGAAAACTTTTTAAAGAAATGAAAGCGTGACTGTAACCAATGAATCTCGAAGATAGCATCGTGGTTGATTTAAATATACTTTACTTCTTACAAGTAGCGTCTTATTATTTCAGCACAGCGTGTTTAAATTTCGTGTTTAAATTTTTCTGCATCTTCAATATTTTTTAAATCAAACCCCAGTCAAGTTTCTTAATCCTTATAGTACCTCATAAATTTTCTGAGCACGGTCCAAAAATACCTTGAAAAATACGCAATCATTAAAGCATCTATTAAAATCGATAAAGACATCGCGCGCGTTTAAATCATATTAACGACAGAAATTAAGTTATGTGAAAAATAAAAAAAAAAATGACGATATATCGGGTGTAAGGTACCGAAGGGGTTAATCAACTACACGTTACCTTTTAATAATCTGAAACCACCCAGAACTGAGAGCACAATAAATCACTCGAATCAAATTTCGCCGACACGCACCGTCCCAAACGCAGATCGGACGAAACGTGCAGGCGCGTCACCGCGTCGCCTCTTTTCGCGTCCCATCCGTCCACGCAAGTGGCGCGCGCCATTAATTCACGCGCGTGCACGCCTGAAAAATACGGAATGCGGCTTAAAGTATGCGCGTCTCGGGACGAGGCGCGTGCAAAGTATCANTGAAGATAGCATCGTGGTTGATTTAAATATTCTTTACTTCTTACAAGTAGCGTCTTATTATTTCAGCACAGCTTCGTCGTGTTTAAATTTTTCTGCACCTTCGATATTTTTTAAATCAAACCCCAGTCAAGTTTCTTAACCCTTATAGTACCTCATAAATTTTCTGAGCACGGTCCAAAAATACCTTGAAAAATACGCAATCATTAAAGCATCTATTAAAATCGATAAAGACATCGCGCGCGTTTAAATCATATTAACGACAGAAATTAAGTTATGTGAAAAATAAAAAAAAAAATGACGATATATCGGGTGTAAGGTACCGAAGGGGTTAATCAACTACACGTTACCTTTTAATAATCTGAAACCACCCAGAACTGAGAGCACAATAAATCACTCGAATCAAATTTCGCCGACACGCACCGTCCCAAACGCAGATCGGACGAAACGTGCAGGCGCGTCACCGCGTCGCCTCTTTTCGCGTCCCATCCGTCCACGCAAGCGGCGCGCGCCATTAATTCACGCGCGTGCACGCCTGAAAAATACGGAATGCGGCTTAAAGTATGCGCGTCTCGGGACGAGGCGCGTGCAAAGTATCACGCAGCGGCAGGTGCGTGATCACCGGGTAACACTTAATCAAACACGTTTTTCTCTAGCCCGCCCGTGCTTGTAACACGCGTGCACGCACGTGTATACGTCGAACGGATGAACCGTGGGCTCGCGAGGACCCGGGACATATTTTTACATAAAATTAATTAAGTCGACGTTGCTCGCCTCGTAAATAATCGCGGTGGTCCGCCACGCTGAATTTATTCCCAAAGCTTTCCGTACGCCATTCGTAAACACCGCGAACAGACCGAAACATGTCGCGGAATAAAATATGAATTTGCTTGGCCGCGTCTTGATCGCATCTTTGTAACAGCGGTGACGACAAAGAGTGGTGGTGGACAGTTGGAGGTAGAAGTGAATATTATCGCGGATGAATCGGTGAAAGGATTAAGCGAGCGGTAATTCCTGGATTTATTAAGCCGGGGAATTTAAAATAGATCGTCTACCGGGCTCGACGAAAATACTTTTCTCCGCGCCACGGATTTGCTTCATTTATTTCTCTCCACGTGACTCGTGTCGCCAGATAAGTGTCTCTTCTTCATTCTTCTCTCTCCTTGTTCCTCGTTTCTTCTCTTCCTCTTTTTTTTTTTTTTTTTTTTTTTTTTTTTCCTTTAAATTGTTTTTTTTTT
>SMSQ01021191.1:72546-87211 GCA_019453375.1 Ctenoplectra terminalis
TTTTTTTTTTTTTTTTTTATTTGTTTCTCCTTTAAAATGTCTTTTTTTCACTTCGGTCTCCACCTGTCGCCTGTTTGGTGAAACTTCGCGGGTTTATCTTGTCGACATTCTTCCGGCTGGCGATAAAGCACCGTTTTCTGACTCGTACGCAATTTTATCGCGCCGGGATCGCGACAAATTCACGAGCCAGAAACTCGTTCCCCGCGATTCGAGCGTTCGTTCACCTATGAATTCGCGGCGCAAGAACAAAGTCTACGCGGTCGCGGATGTGATCGGTAACCGTTGGTAATTTATTGCTCCTGATACGTACAAATTGCGGCTGTCCATCTCGCGGAGATGAAATATCGATGGAATGGTGATTAATTGAATTTTTAGCGGAACCAGCTGTTTTGCTCCTGTGGAAAAAGTGTACGCACCGGTATCAACCGACTGCGTCTCGATTTTTGTACGAGGAATCGATTGAATTGCGCAGTCTGTTTGCATCGTGTTTTTATACGCTGCTTGTTGAAGTAATGATTAATGATTGCTGCGTAATAGTTATTCGTTCAGCTGATTTTTCGTGTTTGAATGTTCATTTCTTTAATGGGTGATTCAGCAGTTTTTATTTTTTTTATTTTTATCGTTACTTTAAAAGTATGATGTAAAAATGGTCGACATATTCTGAAAGATTATTTCTCTGGTGCGAAATGTAGTTACCGTTACAAAAATTTAATACGTTCGTATACTTGGGGTATCGTCACTACTATTTGAGCTCCTTGAATTAAACTGTACAAAGTCGGTCACAAAAATTTATATACACCTATCGAATGTAGTATGTATATCCGATTTATCCAATTTTTATTATAATGTTCTACTTCAACTATGTACACCACTCCGATTAAGAAATCTAAATTTGATGAAAAATTCTTAAAAATTTATTTGGAAGAAGCCTAGGACACAATTACATCAGAAATTAAGAAACCTTTAATTTTATCGATATCAGCAAAATATTATTAGGACCTACAAAATATTAATATAATATTAAGTCTACCATTTTTATAATTTCATCTTCACGAGTTCACCTTTGCGACACTGTAGTTTGTATTTTTGTATGTTTCCTTCTTAATAAATATAATAGTGTTTTTTTTTTAAAACGTCTGTCTAAGTTCAATACACAATTTGATACTAAAAAAAAAAAATTAGTAAACCTACCATTTTCGTTATAATATTTCACAGTTGTGGAGTATATGCATAATATATCATTTATTATAACAGTCATTAGTTCCTAGATTTCAAAAGCAAAGAAACTAAAATCAACTGTATTTTAAATTCAGGTTATATAGAGGGTTAAACCAAGTTTGTATTCATTTTACTCGATTTATTGTCGCCTAAAATGCGATTTACCCGACATAAACGCCCAGCACGCAACTATGTTTCGAGAAGCTCGACAATCTTAAATCATATTTGTATCTTCAGCTTACTGTTAAATGTTACGTTTCTTCTCGGTACAAGTGGATGAATATAGTCGTTTACGATTCCCTTCGTCCAACGTCAGGATAGAAAACGATGATTCACGATCATCTGAAATCTAGCGTACGGAGAACCGGACGTGATTTCGTAAATTTTGCAGGTGGACAAAGTGGCACATTTGGACCAGGAATAGATCAAAGCATCCTCGACGAGAACCAAGTCGCAGATTTGCGCGCGGGAGATTCGCTCCCATTCGTCTGTATCTATTTTATCGCAGTAGACTCGCTGTCGCCAGAGTTTTAATGACGAAAAGACTGCGAAACTGGGTCGTTCGTAGATTTTAGAAATTTAGATTGTCGGTCGCATTTTGAACTATTTTTTGAGACACTTCGAATCAGTGGAAATAAAGTGCTACTTAAACAGCGTACTTGTATGCGGTTATACAAGATATAAAAATGTAAAATTACATATAATGTGCGTGATACGAAAAAATATAAAAATACAAAAATTATAATGATTTTGATAATACTTGCAACATGACGTAATTCTTTTTATCAAAGTTCTACTTTTTTTACTATATTTTCAAGAACATAAATTTGCATAGAAATCAACAGACTATTGATCTTCAATGCTGATACTTTCAAACTAAACGTATGAACGCAAAATTACCGCGATTAAATGTGTTCCGATTAAGCAAGCCTTAATTTATAACATCCATTACGAGGTGCATTAAACAGCTCGTAATTTCAATTTCGACGTCACGATTTCGCAACGAAGACGCGATTATATTAATTTCTGGAGCAGCGTTCACCGACTTCCGTCGTTTAACCGTCCCTTTTCCCGCTCGATTTCACCGTGCACACGTTTTTTCCTTCTCTTCTTTTCCTCGGCCTTAATCACCGTGACGTTTCGCGATCCTCGAAACCGTGACGCGAGAACAACCGATGCCTGTCCGATGTTAATTACGAAGGAAGTGAAAAAGCGAGGGAAAACCAGTTGGTCGCGCGGCGTTATCGCACGGTTCCATCTCCGAAAAAGAGGAGAGACACACGAAAATTGTTCGGGAGCGCGAGCACGAGCGCGTGCAGCCGTAAAGACGGATCCACGTGAGCCCGATAGTTCGTCAAGGAGACCGGAAGCGGCCTACTTCCGAAACGGCGTATAATTTTTTATGCAAAGCCGAGGCCCGATCGTTCCAGCTCGAAAACTGTAATTTGTAGCGGTCGTTGGTAGCCGAGCGCAAGGATGCGTCCACGCGGACCCGCGCGTGCAGCGATCGCAAGCTGCCCTTAAGAGAGACGGCCCCGATAATTACCTCGTCAGAGGCTTCCTTCTTCTCCTCGCTTCACCGCTGCGATTCTGGACGACGAATCGTTAACGAGTCAGGTCTCTTATCTGGTCGGGGAAATCAGGAAAAGGTTGGTAGGAACTGGGCTACGGTTCTGGAGAAGTTTCGCTTTTTCTTGTTATAGTCGGTGGAACAAATACAGCGAATTTGTTAATTAACCCTCTGTAATAACTCTGACCGGTTCTTTTCATTGTCAACAAAATTTACAGTTGTTAATAGTTTCTCGCTTCGATTAAAAAATTTTTGAACTGATAATTGGTATAAGGAAATTGTCTGGTATTGATACAATCAATGCTGGATTAAGTAATAAGCAAATCAAGTACATGTTTAAGGCCTCAGGACAAGAGAGAGGGACAAGATAGGAATTTTCTGAGTTTAATAATTTTTTATATGACAGTTATACTTATATAAGAGGTTTTCAAAATTTTTGAGGCGCTTAGAGCCAAAATTGTTATAGGAATAAATAAAATAGACTTTATAAAATATAAATACGTGAATATGTAAATTCTAAGTCGCGTAACATAATGAAGGGTTGAACCATCGAGCAGACCAACTGATGCAGCGCCAGTTACCTCAGTGGACTTAACCTAAGCGAAACACAGTTTTATAGGAGAGTAATTAATGCGATCGTTGATGCACAATTTCGATTTTTTTACATTTTATAGAAGCAAGGATATTTGTAGTAAATAACCAACATGTTTATTCATTTTATCTAATCGATAAATCAAGAACGGTAGTTACCTTGTGAATTAAAAATTCACTTAAAATTGATTACCTAGTTACTGATGATTGATAAAAGTAGAATATTGATATTAATTAATTTAATATGTACCAGAATATCTCATTCATCTATTAAAAGAAGGTAAAAAACAAGGAACACTTGAGACTAGTCAGTGATGTAAGTTACCTTCTTTTCTTCTCTTTTTTTTTTTCCAATTTTCCATGACACGACAAAATTTATTCGCTAACATAGATCGATCCCTTTGGTCGTATTAAAGAGCCCTTGTAACTTATGATCACGTCGTGGAACTTGTTTCGTTACAAGGGATCAAGCAAGTTGCATCTTCTGCAACATGATTACCAACGAACCGCCTACCATTTCCACTTTATATTCCAACTACAACTATCAGGTGTACAACAATAAATTGTTACTTTGTACGTAATTAACGGGTATCAAAGATAGCACGGCTAAAATATTACGCGCAATTTGTCCTTCTGAGCGTTGTTTCATTAAGGTTTTCTCTTGATCGTACTTCCCTCGATGGCACGATGTTCTTTCGTTCTAATCGATTTTGCATCGTTCGATGAAGTATGCCCTCGTTCGAACCACGTAGATGCGATTCAATCAGATGCAAATCTATATTTTACGAGAATGATCGGCAATAATAATTAACAATCGATGAATTATGAGCAAAAATTGGCGGTAATTACGCTGATGATAATTTAGTGATCACATAGGTGCAACGATAAAGTTCAGGAGTTACTTTTATTTTCAAGTATGGTATTAATATTTAAAACGCGTGATTTGATCATCAAAATTTTTACTCATTGTTTTGTACACTTTCTATGCGGCATCATCGAGATGCATAAATATTTTAATAATAAATTACTTTATAATAACTCCTATCGATGAGTAATATTCAATTTCGGAATTTTAATACGCTTTCCAGGTTTTCCTGTAAAATCTACAAAGACTTTATCAATGTTGCATAAATGTAATAATTTTTTAACCAATGTACCATCGCTACGAGTACCTTAATTTGATAAAATTATTTCTTCGAGTGTTCCATGAAACAAATAATTATCAAGAAATTGCGCCAACGTTTTTATGATCGCGTAATATAAATCTTTAAGATCATCTGACCAGGAAACCAGAGCATATACAACAATTATTACTATTTTTAATGAGAACGAACAAATTTTCCACGGTAACAAAAATAAACCGATACACCTTTTTAAATTTTTGTAATCTGATCTCTTTATCTATACTTAAACTCGAATAACACGGTTCCGTATCACGTGCAATTTTAAACAAACTCAACTACCATGTTATACCAGGGTTATCTATACCTAACAACGACACCCAAAAAAAAAGAACAAAAACGGAACGCAAGAAATCATTGCAATTTTCTATCGGCGTCATCAAAAGTGGCCATGTTATCGATTAAACGGTGAATTAAGGCAACCATCGTTGCGTTTGAATAACACGTTGCGCCAGCACCATTTCTCCTATCCTGTTTGATTTCCAATAAGAAGAAGCCATGAATGTACGCCTATGTCGATCGTTGCAACCCGTTCCTCTGCTGGTATTTAAAGCCTCGCATAAATCTGCAACGAAGTTTCGCTGTAGTGCTCGCGCCTCTCTATTTCTGTATCGTGGAATCGACACTTTACGACTACCAGTCCAATTTGTTTCTCGCCCCTTCGGGTCTTCGATCGTGACGACAAAGAAACAGCTCGGTCCACCGCGATATTCGTTAACGTCGTCGAATGTCTTCCCCTAAACACTGTAGACCGTAATAACCGTTCTGTTCGATTAATTCTACCCTATTATCAATTTTTATCCATTAACGTCGCTAATGTCGCCGCCATTTTGCGTGGAATCATCCGTCGAGATTTACAATACTCTCTGCGAACCGGTTGAATTATCGACGATACCGTTGCGGTGCTGAATCGGGAATTACAGTTAAGCTATTATCAAAGGGACGTGTAACTCGAATGTCTGATTGAATTTTGGTGGTCGGTGTGTAATTAAGGGAAGGTTTCTCAGCAATAACAAAATGTTTTGCTTATTGATATAATTATGTAATAAAGTATAATTATTTCACGTTAGAAGGTTTAAGTTACTGGCTTTTAAGTAAGCGTGTATCTTAATTCAATGAACTGATTAAAAGGAATCGATGCTTATCTCTTTCGAGGATTTTTAGGATACCTATAAATGTCACCCCGAGATTTTTTTACAATTTATTTTTTTAATTTTGTGAAACATATTTAGGGTAATTTTAGGAGTGATGGCCTACTTTTCTTAAACGAATCGATGCATCTAAAAAAGTATATTTGCTTAAATAAATATATGTCGATTTGTAATATCGATATTAATATCTGTAATACTCAATGTACTACAAAAAACAGTTCCAAAACGGAATATTTGTAATGAGTTGAAAAATTATGATCAGCAAGAGATACAAGGAAGCCCCTACTACATAAAAAATCCAGTTACCTAAACTGCTTTGCAAATCTAGCCCCACTACAAACCGGAACCCTAGATTTTTGATAGCACCCAATTAAAACGAAGTTGAATACCAATCTACCAAGGCGAGTATCTCATTTACCAAGCATGAACTCTCTCAAAAAAGCGGACAAAGGAATCCCAGGTCACGAGAAGCTTTCCATTAACCCATCACCCCAAGACACTTCCTCACCCACCAATCACCGCATCAAACTTCCTCGATCGTCTCATGCCTAAACTTTATTCCGCTCATATTCGCGCCGTAGCCGGCCAAGAATCCGAACGATCGATATATTACCGTGGTTGGTGCGATCGTAAACGAGCATGGCCGATAAATTGCTAGGCGTCCCGCCGACAATGTCGTCGTTATCGTCGAACTCTAATTTAAACGCTATTAACCTTTGCTCGTTCGACTTAACGATGACAGCCAGGCAAGAGTGCACGGACGAGCCGTGACAGTGATCGAGACCGTGCAGGAAACACCTTTCGATAGGTGTCGAGTGTTAACGAAGTCAATAGGGCAATGCCTGTCCTGAACGGGGACAGGACAATAACCGATGTACGTCCGTCTGTTCGCTCGTTGACTGGTTGCGTTCTCCAATGGGATGGCCGATGTCAGCGCGAGAAGCAGGTGCGACCGTGACTTGCCTTCTCCCCTACGTGCATGTACGTATAATTACGCTTGCGCGTATCTACGCGGCTCTACGTACGCCTGTTTCTCTCCGTTGCACGTGTTCTAGCCTCGTCTAGCCCACCATCGTCTGGTTGTACCGACGAGACCGCGTTACGGTACGTGTGTACACACGGAGGCCGTGTGTACGTAAACAGCAAGATGTAATTCAAGGGGGTTGGTTAGGTATGTGAACCGTGGTTGGGTGATTTTCGTGTAACAGGTCTTTGGATGTGTGACTGTGTATTTTGGGGAACCGTTTGGGAGAAGCATGATTTTAGAGATGTATCACTGTGTATTTCTGGGGAACGTTGGATTAGATGTAAGTTAGGTCTCGTGGAATCGTTTTACGCTGAGGTGAACGTGTAGGTTCTATCTGAAATGGCCTGTGATAGGCAGGAGGAAATTGTATTCTGATTATCGCGTATTTTTGGAAGAAACGTTGGAGGATTTCAATTGTTAAAAGTTATCTCGTGGTTAGTTCTGATTTGGGTTGAATAAATGGCGAGGGAATAGTGTTCGATTGAGATTTGTCGAGTTTGATTTATACTGAAATTGTTGCAAGATGTTCGAGGATCAGATTCGATATTACATTATTTTTATATTTTATTTTATATTATTTATTGCATTTTCCGTAGTATAATTGCTTGGTGATCTAACGATTGTTTTTTTTATTTTGATTTCAGGTGAGCCTAGAGGATGTATTACATCGAAGCGATTCGTTTTTACGATCTGACCGATTTTTGGAGAATATGTCTTCATGTACGTTATTCTTTTAAATACTTATACACGCAATTATTTTTATCCAGTTATTAATTATTTCTTTCGTATCGCAATGAAAGAAATAGGTAACGTAAACTAGAATAGGATTTTTTTTCTTTTTCTTAGTTCAGTTTTTGTATTTTATCCGACTACAGTTCTCTGCCGACACAAAGTACACATTTTTTATTTTTATTCTATAATTTGAATACCGGTGCTCTTTCACTTAATCAAATCGTAACTGTATATCACTTCGTCGTTTTGAATTCACACACTTGCCTCTTGTAAAATCACATAAGAAACAGTTATACAAATGTAATGCGGAGAACCAATTAGTATCTCGCGTAGAGAAGACGCGCATTGACTCACAGAACTATTTTCCACGGTTTCGTTGGCAGAGTTTAATGGGACGGCACCCCGTTGTGCGTATCCAATAAAAGATGGTCATTCCAAAAATATTTTTAGCACAAGTTATATGAATTTAATTCAACAATTAATAAACAGTTATACGAAACCACTTATTGACCCCGATGCTCAGGCGTTCGTACGTTATCATTTTACGCTCGAAACTAACTGTACCATCAATAAACAGAGTATTTCTGCATGAAGTACTCTGTATAACGTTTTCCTTTTATTTATTCTCATAGAATAAATAGTACCCAGCACGTAGTAATCATACGTATTTCTAGCGATCGTTAAAAAATCCTATTCTACACGATGATAATAATAATATTTCCCAGTAATATTATCAACAGTTTTGCGTTAATCTCTATAAAAATTCTCTAAGAGTATTTTTATTTCAAATTTCTCCACGCCAAGTGAATAACTAATACTTGAATAAAATTTAATCGTCGATGGCTTTAACGTTAACCCCCTATTATCTGAACTTTTTTTTTTTTACTTATCAGAATAAAAACTTAAAACCTATTAAAGTTTCGCAGTTTGATTAAGAAATTTTTAAACCAATAATTGCTGTAAATGGACCGTCTAATTTAGTACAATTAAATAGTAAAAAGATTGTATAGCGCGGTAGACCGAGGCGAATCGGACAGAAATAAGAATTCAGTCGTAAGAAAGATTTTTAAGTTTAAAACAATCTTCTATTATACAAACTAAATGGGTATTAATTACGAATTTATAATAAAAAGTTAACTTTCGAAATTTTGACTATTTTTTCACTGTCAAAAAAAAAATGATTCGATTCGCCTCGGTCTAACCCACAATGATAACTAAACAAAATAAAATTTAACAAATATAAATACATGGCGCTACAGAGGATTAATAGCGTTCATGGCTACCTAATCTATTCGCGTTCGACACAGAAAAACATCAATCCCTTCGTTTTCGCTACCTTGTAGTTACAATCTTCTCTGACAGCCTACACTAATTATTTTCGACCCGATTTCCTCGACCAACATCTCGTATCTATAAGTACCTCAAGCTGCTCGATCTCTTTTTCATCCGTTCTCCTAATGAACCATGGAATAATTTACAGGAATGATTAATAGCTAGCTCTGTTTAAGCAGTTTAGACGTTTGTGACACGTGGCGAAATTAATACTCGTCCACGGGGGAACCGAATGATACTCCGCAACAGAAATTATTAATTATGCCTTACAGACACACAAACAACTCTGTTATAACGTGTGTATAACCAAAGAATGACACGAAACAGAGGGGTGGNTAAATGGACCGTCTAATTTAGTACAATTAAATAGTAAAAAGATTGTATAGCGCGGTAGACCGAGGCGAATCGGACAGAAATAAGAATTCAGTCGTAAGAAAGATTTTTAAGTTTAAAACAATCTTCTATTATACAAACTAAATGGGTATTAATTACGAATTTATAATAAAAAGTTAACTTTCGAAATTTTGACTATTTTTTCACTGTCAAAAAAAAAATGATTCGATTCGCCTCGGTCTAACCCACAATGATAACTAAACAAAATAAAATTTAACAAATATAAATACATGGCGCTACAGAGGATTAATAGCGTTCATGGCTACCTAATCTATTCGCGTTCGACACAGAAAAACATCAATCCCTTCGTTTTCGCTACCTTGTAGTTACAATCTTCTCTGACAGCCTACACTAATTATTTTCGACCCGATTTCCTCGACCAACATCTCGTATCTATAAGTACCTCAAGCTGCTCGATCTCTTTTTCATCCGTTCTCCTAATGAACCATGGAATAATTTACAGGAATGATTAATAGCTAGCTCTGTTTAAGCAGTTTAGACGTTTGTGACACGTGGCGAAATTAATACTCGTCCACGGGGGAACCGAATGATACTCCGCAACAGAAATTATTAATTATGCCTTACAGACACACAAACAACTCTGTTATAACGTGTGTATAACCAAAGAATGACACGAAACAGAGGGGTGGACGCGTTGAAAGGGGGAACAACGCCAGACGAATTGAACATCTTCGTTCGGCCGTTGTGAAGGACAGAGTTATTCACAATGGTATGCATATATCATTTATGCATGACACGCGGATAGGTTTGTGCGCGCGTTCCATACGTGTGTGATAGTGGATGCATCCATCTGCATATACAGCGCGGTGGGTATCGTATTATGGTCACTCCTCCGCGAGCCACGTTTTTCCTTTCATTTTGCTCTCGTTCCATATATTTTCGCGTTACCTTGCATATTAAGCAAGTGGACTATTAAATATTTTTAAATGGCCGC
This sequence comes from Ctenoplectra terminalis, assembly GCA_019453375.1. Lineage (NCBI taxonomy): Eukaryota > Metazoa > Arthropoda > Insecta > Hymenoptera > Apidae > Ctenoplectra > Ctenoplectra terminalis. The sequence continues at coordinate 82,697 of SMSQ01021191.1, forward strand.
CTAGGTATTACGACGGATCGCGAGTATCGTGCGGAGCGCCAGCGATTTATAAGAACCGCGCTAATGGCGTGCGAACGATTTTATTGGGAATTAATTCCGCGGCTGATAGAAGCTACACTATAACAATTAATCGAGAGATAGGAAAATAGGGGGACGATGGAGGGGGATTTAGAAGAATTGACGACAGACTCGGTCGGATGTCGGTCATCGTATTTGTGATGATATGATAATTTGGCAGGTTATCCAAGCCTTTTATTTTTGTAAAGATAGAATAAAAATAATATAAATTTTTATTTTTGTCAATAGTATCTGTTCACCATTCATATTTCTATGTTAAGTTTCACTGAGCTTGAGATATCGAATGCCAAAGATGAATCGCTTTAATTCAACCAGGCACCCTTCAATCAAATTTAACCGAGCACTAGTGTACTGGAAATTTCAGTGACGAGTTATACACTTTTAGCAAATATATATTTTTTAATTTAGATTAAATTTACAAGGTATTAATTCTTTTAAGAAAACTGTCGCATCGCTTCGAAACCTTCTCTATATCCAAGAAAACTGCACTCGAACGCTTAAAAACTTACTCGTTTCCCCTAAAGACCAACAAACGAGATAACAGAAATATATTCACGCGATTTACTCGAAAACAACGTCCATGAATCTGCGAATCTCTTTAAGAGGCTCGATCAATTCGATTCGAAAGGAGTTCGTCCACCTCCTGGAGAACATCTCGACTAAAATCGTTCCCTGTGGATTTATGCGCGGTGTTGCGCGCGGAAACACGCGTCCCTTATCTTCTTTAATTCATTAACCCGCGCTGCGCGGCCTCTCCATTACGAACTCCCGCAACGCCTCCATTAGTGCGTATATTCACGTCAGTCTTTACACCGCATTTACAAGTCACGACACGCGGGGTTAACGTTATGCAACGACCCAACCGCTATCTCTCTCTCAGCGCGTATACGTCGGTGCGCGTACCGCACTAATTCTCACACTAATTCTCGCACTAATTTACCCATGATCCGGATACGCATTCGCATGCATCAAACCGTACACCATGCGCGTGTACCAACACGGACGAGGACTTGTATTCCGTTCGTACAGAGTATGAATACAATAAGCGTCCATACGTGTATGTTACGCGTGTACACGCGTACAGGGTGGTTCACCAGATACGGAACGCTTACACCTCTGTTCAAAAGTTTGATGCAAAATTTTTGAAGTTATGTTCGGGTTAGAAGTTGGCGCCCTAACTACAAGCTAAAATGATTCGAATTCGATCCAAAAACTGCTGGTGTTCAGTTATTAAGGATCCAAGATCTCGCTGCATCTCGCTTTGTTGCGCTTTGTTTTATTCGCGTTCCTTATTACGCGATGAACTTCGTGCGAAATCGTGTGAAATCGTGTGAAATCAATAATAATTCTAAATCAATAATAATAATGTATCTAAATTAGAAGTCACCGTTGTGCTTTGGCATAATTCTATCAGCGAAGTCTGTCACGCTTTAGAATTCTCAATTTTCGGAACCGGAGTCAGCATACTTGCTGTAAAACTTAGCTTCAACTCCAGTGATCAGAAATTTTCATCCAGCTCCGACTCCGACTGCACAATCTTGAAATAAACTATAAAAAAGCTATAACATTGAACGTACCATCGCTTCTATAAAAATTCATTAAAATTTCGTAACGTTCATAGCAGAATTCCCTCTTTAAACAAAGCTTTCTGTACGAGTTGCCAGGAAAATTTGGATCCTCTTGGATTCGATCGCGTACCCTTCTGTCGGTCCCTTCTACTGGGTGGTCTATTCGTCACGAACACCTCTCCGTCACTCGAGTCCCAATCTTATGCTTGCATTACGCGAGCGCATGGGTATCGAGGATCGTAAAAGACACATCGCGTGTCCCATTCGAGGCGGATGGTAATCGATGCCTCGGAATTTACGAGCTTTAATAACGTCGTCTTGGCCAGGTGGTCGGAGCACCATCATGGGGGGATTATCGAGATCGTCAACCGAAGATCGTGGTCGGATGAAAGAGCGGGTTCAGAGGATGTTCCTTTTGCATTTTGACCGGTTCCTTCTTTCTCACCCTCGACGACGCGTTATCGCGATGCTTTTTTTGTATCGATTGCTGTTGGTGCGTGGTTCTTTCGGTTTCGTTGAGGTATTCGAATAGGTTGAATAAAAATGATTATAGAGATAATTAATTAATACCTTCTCGTTATCCTATTCTAGGGTAATTGATTTATGGACACACGAAGGCTGAGTTCTTTATCACTGAGGTTCTTGATATACCTTTTCTGTATCCCTAATATAAGTTAAAAAATTTTGATGATTGATTCGGAAGATTATTTTGAGTAGAACGTATCGTAGGAACGTTCCAAGTTTTACTTTCGTCGGATTATTCATTTTTAAAGATGTCGCATCAGGTAATTTTCTGGGAATTTCAAATTCATCGAATATTCTTTCATAACATAAGTTACATCTTTGTACGTAACATTGTAGACATCGCATTATAATAAATTTCTTCGTGATGAATTTAAGTAACAGTTTACTCAATGATCAATCGGAATTACTTTACCTTTTAATAATATTCAAGAAGAATTGAATATTTATAAACCAGTAAATGAAATACCGACGATGTCGGTCCATAAATAATTGTTATAATTTTATCCAGTACTGTATGTCATACCACAAGTACTTAATTATACCTGAAACAGTTTACTTGGCTACAGTTACATCAAAATAGCGCAGAATAACCACGTGTCGCCATTAAATTACACACGTAATTGCTTCAAATCAAACACATCAGCCAGACAATGGCAATCATTCACCCAGCACCTCCTCGGGACCTCCTCCAACGTCGCTCGAGCGCAAAACATCGGGCATCAACGTTCATAAATTTGTTCCTTAATTCATCAGCGACTCGCCCAGGGCGACCGAGACGCGTTGAAATTATTCATTTTCTATATATACAAGGTTAAGCGATGCACATTGATGCGTGTGCGTGCGAACTAAGCCCGCGGATTCATGGCGGCGTGCAGACGGAGAGGGAGAGATACGCATCGTCCACGATATTGTTGTCTTCCGATTACATCGAACAATGGGTCCATTTCCGGAAGTGGAGCGGAAATTGTGCCTCCCAGGGATGGCGCATGCAGCCGCGTTCAGCGACGTCTTCGAGGGGAATGCAATTTCGACCACCACCAAGGAGGAAACCGGAAATTGAACGGATCCATCGTCGGCGATCGGTGCACGGCTGGTCGATCGTTGGTGTTTTGAGAAATTTAGAAGAGAAACTTGGTTGGTAGATGGTAGTTCTTTAATGGTATGGTCTTGGGGTGGAGTTTCAGAAGGAATTTAGCTGCAAAAAGGGGTTGAAGGTGATGTATGTTAGAAACGACGAAGGAAAAAGAAAAATAGTTAGTAGACTTTAGTAGATAAGTTTGGAAAATATTTTATAAACTAAAACCTGGAGGTAGTTATACATTTATATAATAAATTATAAATTAGGGTTCCCGGATTATTTGTTTAGAATTATTTAAAAATATATTTCAAGAATTTATCGGTGACATTTGGAAGATTATACTGCTTCTTAGAACCTTTCTGTCTATAATTTTAGCGTTCAAGGAATTTATCTATCGTTCACCATACTTTACACTTTGTTTTGATAAGATACACTTGATAGATTATTTTTCTTCCGTAGTATGACGGATTGATGCATTCAATTGCTTAGGGGGATCGAAAGGGAAAGAGACTAAACACGCAAATGTCAGTAGAGCTAGTCGTTACTTGTAACGTTAACTTTCTTTCCGCAGGGTGCTGATTATGCGGATAACTAAGGGAAACAGCTTCATCCGATAAATCAGTAATAGTATAGCTGTTTAGTTATGCTTCGATCACTAGAATGGGAATTTCTGATTACATGAATCTCTGTCGAACGTAGGATTTGAATAACCAGCATTTAGATAATAGATATATGGGTGGTTCGTATTCTATTGTCTTTTGAACTGAATAATTATATCGAATTTATATATTTAGAAAATTTCATTTAAGTGAAAACTTTAATTTTACTTAAAATCTGTACGTCTAAATTTTACCTCATATTTTAATACATGTTGTCGAAGAATGAAAAACAAATAATTCAGACCCTTTGAATTCCTCTAAATATTTTCTATCAAACAATCTTTCTCCTCATACTTTGTTTTCAACGACAGTAGCCATTGGCAATATTCTAACCCAAACAGTCAACCGTTTAGCAACTTCTGGCAGCTCACTCAACTACTTCGTCCAGGCAACCCAAGCCAAATACCAAACGCTGTTTCATCATTATCACCGTGCTCTTAACGGAGCACCCAACAAACATTCGCTGAAAAGGGCGAATCCTGCTTCGAAGCCGTCGACCGATATTAAGTCGCGACACCAAATGTGACGAACTGTTAAACACCGACAGCCTTTATTCCCGCGGCGTCGCGACACACGAGGAATGCGATTCTTTTTTTTTTTTTTTTTT
>SMSQ01021193.1:0-13418 GCA_019453375.1 Ctenoplectra terminalis
TCAAATATATTTTCCCAAAAATGTACCCCTAACAAAAAATTTCGCTGATCTTGGCGTACGTCGCAACTGAATTCCTACCGTATGGTACAGCCGGTGCGTCTCAAAATCTAGTCAAAGGGTTAATAAGGAAGAAATAAAACAGAAATATTATAGAGGCGCCTCGTGGCACGCTCCTCTACGTTTTGACGAGAACTGACGATCATCGACGCTTCTCGAACTCGTCAGCTCGACCACAATCTCGATCACAAGTCTTTTCAACGCTATGGCGTCGTTCGGGCCGCCTGAACTCGCCGCCAAACAACAAACGCGGCCGCCGAACCTACATTTATTTATTCGATACAACTTTTATTCAATACTCGTCGACAGTTGCTTCGATACATTCCGACTTGTTCGTCGAAGCACAAGCGCGACACAGAGTCAACGCTCCCATTGGTGGCCAGCCGCTTTACTCGCTCCGTGATTGATCAGTGTTTTTCGTTAGTAACTCGTTAACAAAGCTGATCTTGACATTTTCGCAAAGGAAAAAGTTTCTTGAGAGCATCTCAGGAATAATACCTCGAAGGGACTTATAGATCTTTTGAGACACAGTGTATATATATATATATATAGTAGTAAAGAACCCGTTAGATATTCAAGAGATCTGAAAATCTCTGAAATGGTCATTTTTCATATATATATATATATATATATATATATCTTCCAAGTTTTATGCGCGCGGTGAAAGCTGTTATGGTTCTTCCTGGCTCACTCTTATCCCTGTCGCTGTGTACAGTCGGATTTGAACGACCCTCTTTGTTTGATGTCGTTTAATTCTTTCGTTCTGTGTTTGGGGCGTTTTAAGCATGAGACCGAGGGACTTTGAAGAGGTTCTTTTGGTGATGCTGTTTTTACTGGTAGTAGGAGATGATTTAGTTTCTTTCATTTATCATTTGTAGTATCGGGGTGAAGGTGTGAAATGAAATGATAAGGGATGAAGTAGGTGATTCTGGTTCGCTTCTAATGGAATGTAACGTGGATGATAGCTAGACTTTTATTTGTATTCACAGCGATGCTGTGGTATTCAGAGTTGAACGTGTTTTGTTTCGAATAACAAATAAAGACGGGCGATTTATTTGTGAATGACAAGTAACCATTTTACTTGGCGAAAAATTATTCGTTAGTAGCAAATTAATTAACCCTTATCAGACGCTATTTAACCCTTTCGCTACTATGGGCGACTATAGTCGCCCTCCATAAGATGCCACTGAGGTACTACAGGCGACTATTAGCGAAAGGGTTAAGGAAAAATCGTCACTGAAATTCGTACAATATTTTTAACATCTACCACTCTTATTTTATCCAACAATATTATTCACTATCATCGAACTAAGATGCCACCGAGGTACTACGGCCGACTATGGTCGCCCTCCATAAGATGCCACTGTGATACTACGGGCGACTAGCCGCTCTCCATAAGTATCTCACTCTAGACATGCATTGATAGTATTTTATTTTGCATTATTCCAACTGAAAACATTCAAAGCAGCTCGAGTTCTCCGTCGCGGTACTCCCGCTGACGATCGGCGTCCCGCAGCGTCCCGTTCAGCGGGAGTATCGCAGCGGAGAACCCGCCCGTAGCGAAAGGGTTAATAAAGCTTTTTATACATGATTCTCGTTAGGTTGTAGTTGTTTCCAGTAAATATGCGAAAAATTTTCTATTAAGCTTAATTTCCTGATACTTGTTTGTATCAGGAAATCCCCTCTCTTGTCACTCGTCTCACGCGCAAACCTTCGTCGTTAACCAGTTAACACGTTAACCCTTTTCGGACGCATGTCTACTCTCAGCCACCGCAATGAGAAACCGTACTAATCATATACTGTATTCATCCATGCATCAATTTACAATTTATCTGCACTTATATAAATACCTAATGGACCTATTCACCAACTCATGCGACCTATTCATAATTAATAAATCTCATTTATTCTTCATAATCTTGCATGTTATGTATCACTGCTCTTTCTCCGGAAATTAATTCCGACCAGTACGACACCCATGTCCAAATTGAATACGTCTGAAAAGGGTTAAACGCCACGTCGATTTTGGTCGACTTTCCTTTAGGCTGTGTGCTGTGATAATTGAAAAACATTTGGTCGCGAAATAATTAGGAATTTAAGAAGAAAATTATAGAGAACTGGAAAGGAAAGTGGTATCTTTGTTTAATGTGATTTAATAGAACTCGTCGATGAATTATAAGATATTATTTTATGAAATTGATACTGTCAGTTTTCGGAAATCAACGACGCCTAAACGAAAATTTTAGCGTCGGTCCGCAGGGACCGGCGTGTTAACTGTGACGCCTCCGTTTGAGAGCGCGCAATTATGTATGTCACGGAAATCGAGAGATGACGAGTATAGTCGTCAATCACAGAGCAAGTGTCGCTGTTAAAATATTGAATCAAATAGATGGGTTTATTTTATAAAATTGCCAATTTTATTACCAATACTTCTTTATTTTGTTAACATAAACATATATTACATACATATTACTCGAAAAACGCGAGAAAAATTAAATATTAAGTTGTCCCGAAAGTTTCTCTCGTTTTATTAATAAGTAATGAATACAGAATATTTTACGTTTTGCAATGTATTATTATTTTACACAGGATTCGTTTTGCACTATTTTTTTCCTACACCTCCCGTTTAACAAATAAGGCCGAATGTTTATTTAAACATTGCTAGGCGAAATCGTTGCGTGAAGATAACTAAAGATACATTCGGGACAACCTAAAACGTATAAAGATAAGAATTTCGGGCCAGCAGCTATCAATAGACTCAGCGCCTGGTTGGTGTCACGCTGGTTTGTTCCATGGCTGACCATACCCGAAGGAACAACCCTATTACAAATCAACTTTCCGACTTTTGCCTTTGCCTCTTTTAGGCTAACATCTAAAAAACATTATCATCGTGCATAAATAAATTCGTTGTGCGAACTTATACGCTGTTTCAGCCGGTGCATACAGGGACGCACGAGTCTTAAATTTTTCATATTTTTTATTTATTTATTTTACTCCGGCCTGGCCTCAAAATATTCTGAACATCTTGAAATTTGAGAATATATTTTGTTTTTCTCAAAAATTATAATTTAAATAGCCAACGGTCACTACCTTTTACGAGTATACTCGTCGTGACACAAAATCCTGCAACTTCTCCATGAATATACTCGTCGATCACAGTCAACTGGTTAACACTAGGTTCACGGACATCAGTCGGCTCATTTTGATGGGTACAATGAAATACAAATTTTTTCTAATATCATTAGTTCAGTTTACTTCAAATTAATAGATTTCTATTAGCAAAGATTTATTTAGTACACTTTTCGTATATAAATTCTATTTTGCGTTTACACTTTCCGCATGCATGATTGTTGAACTTAAGCGCGAAATCTGAACTGAGTCAAATTGACGGGTTCCGTAAATCTAGTGTTAAACTCTGAAAAAGGATACCAAAAATAACATTCGGTTCGTTTCGGTCGCAAAAAAAAAAATAAACCTGCAACCTGAAACTATTTTTTCGCAGCATCCTATCGTAAAGTGCGAGCTACCATCGCTGCATAGACTTTCTTCCTAATTCTACTTCCAAAGAGGAGACGCGGCGTATCTGAGATACGCGCCACCGCAAAGCGCTGGATCCTCTATATTTTCTTCCCTCGACCGCAAATTTCCAGTTTAGTCAGTCACTGACTGAGAGTCAAGTTACTGCAAATTGGTCCAAAGCGAAGGCAACAAAAGTTCATACGGGCACTCGTACGATCAGTGGTAACGGTAGGTTAGTGCACAGGTCGAGACGAGGTCAATTAATTGGTCTACTTGCCGATTTATGCCCCTGGTCCTCGGAGTTTGCCGCGGCGTCGCGATTTTATTGGCTTTCATAGCCACCTCGTCAATCGTCCTGCTATCTGGTCAACCCACCCTCTCAACTGGCCGCGCACTAATCTCGTTATCCTTTTTCTCGTCGACCTTAGATACAACAGCAGCTCGGGAAATTGGCCTTCGCTGCTCGCCCCGGAAGATTAATCACGCGCGACCTTATCGATTTGCTGCATGAATGTCCGTCGTTTTTTTCTCGTTCTCGTTACTACGACTCGCGAAACTGAACGAAACGCTCGATAATTAAGGAACGGGTAAGGAACTGGAAGCTGTTGAGCGCTTTGGATGGAAGTGAGGCTACGTGACGTGGATGAAATGTCCACTGGACTTGGAACAGGGAATAGGGAAGCTCAGAGGTGTTATTGCTTCGTGATCTAAAGCAATTGCAAACGTTTAATTTTGTTATTTTCAACCTAATTTGTTCCTTGGTGTCAGGATGACGGAACAGTAAAAGATTGATAAGTGGAAATTGAAGTAGTTAAATTTAAAAATCCTTTCATTGAAGATAAAGAAGAAATTTAATTTCTGTACTTTCGGGCAGATGCTGTTGGTTTTTAAAATGGCTGTGCTCTTGGTGCCTTGATCTGCTTACATTCGTTTGTGGGGGAAATTTAGATTTGGGGTTCGCAGATATTTTGGTTGATTTTTAGATGATTTTATAATTTAAAATAATTTTAACCTTTTGAGTGCTGAATACTCGTGGCCTATGCAGTTTGTACGGACGGCGCGCGACTGGCGCTGACGATCGCTGGGGATTGAATACTTTTTCGCGCAGTACGGATCTCTTCGACGGTGTATGGCACATTATAATATGGACCGTTTATTTTGAAAGTGGTGTAAGTCCATTTTCTCTTGTTTCGAGAAAATTAAAGGTTAGCGTATCTGTTGATTAAAAAATTTAGGCAAATTATATGAAGTCTGGCAATGTTTCTACCGTTTCATCGATATTTAATTTGATTATATCAATTTGCTTTAGGCGAATTAGACTATAATAATATATATTTATAGGCTGTAAATGGACTTACACCACTTTCAAAATTAAACAACTGTAAAAATCGTTTAATTTCAATTTTGAAAAATCAAATATAACTTAAAATATACTTCATTTTAATCCAATTTTGTTTACAAATACGCTTGACAAGACATAAAATTTAATTTTAGACGCTAATTACATCGTCAAAATTACAAGATAGGGATAGTATTTACTTATGCTCTGCATGTGGCAGTGTTTCGAAATATGCACGATGCACCGGAGGTACATAGGGTAATAACTGCTTTATATCTTTATATTTTTCGTAAGTAATAGCCTTGGCATTTTGGTACAAAGGCGCCAGGGCGCGTAGGTAATAAATTTATAGTTTTAATTTCTGCGTCCTTCATCGATGTTTTATATAAAATAGTATATGGTGCACTTTTGAGAAATCTCAACCAATTGACCTGTTCGCCATTAGTGTTTTTTTTATCTGTTTTTTAATCACATTTTGAAGATTTTTTGTTGAAACGAAATTCTCTCGTTTTATTTCATGTGAAATGAATTTGTCATGTTTTCTACATTGTGTTATTACATCATAATAATCCTATGGTGTGTATAGAAAATTCTTTTTTCGCAATGCCATTTCTACCTCTGTCAATTGGACTTACACCACTTTCATAATCGATGATTATGAAATTTCATTTACCGACCGATTTTAAGTTGTACAAAACATGGGAATTTTTTATGAAATTAAACACGGACTAGTTATACATAAAAAATTGACATTAAATTAAGCACGAATTACGCGATAGCTCATTTTTTTCAAAAATGGACTTACACCACTTTCAAAATAAACGGTCCATATATTAGGTTGTCCGAAAAGTTTCGTTCGTTGTATTAATAAGTATTGGATGCATGACATTTTTGTTTTACAATATATTATTATTTTATGTAGGATCCATTTTGATTTATCACCTTCCTGCATTTCTGGTTTAATAGATAAGTCTGAATATTTATATACATACTGTCAAACGAAGCTGTTACGTGAAGACAACGGAAGAAACTTTCGGGACAACCTAATAGTATAAAACAAAATTTTGTTTTTCATCGTTGCTAAGTAACGAGGTATGTGGTTTCTGCGAGTGTTGCGGACAGAGACAGAATGTTGGACAATAGAAACAATTTCCGAAGATACACATTTGACCATGGTACACTGATCATTTTTGCCGAGCGCGTATTTGCGCCCATAGTCTATATCGATAGCCTTCGCTGAACGCATATGTGCGCCCATAGCACTAAAAGGTTTAAAAAGGCATACGCACAATTATGTTATTCTTGATTTTTGTTATATTTTGATTCGCAGAATTAGCTTCTTTAATTTTCTTCCAACTGTTTTTTAAACACCCTGTAATACTTGGTTGCTTTTTAGACAAATCCGATATATGCAGTACACGGTGAAATAGAAACCAATTTTTAAAATTAATTTGGAGTTTCTTTAATCCTGTGTTTTTAACAGTAGATTTATGAAACCCATCAATTCAGTGGATTTCAGATTTATGTGTAACAAGTACGGGTACGGAAAATGTGCAGTCAAAATGAAATTTATATACAAAAGATGTATTGCATAAATCTCTGTTGATAAAAATCGATTGGTTTAATGTAAAATAAACTAATGTTATTACAGAATAAAAAAGTCAAATATCTCAGCAACGGTAAGTTTTAGGGTAAGTCCGGGATAGTTGGACCATCGAGAGATACCGGCCAGTATTAATATCTCAAAATAGAACATATAAATCCTCTTATTATTATTCTCGTACTGACTTCAACAAACAAGTTGTAACGAAAATTTGTGCACTTTAATATTAAAACTACCGGCGATTAAAGTAAACCTATTTGTACCCCAAGAAATAAAAATGATAGGTGTTCTAAAAAACACGTAACATAAGTAAAACGAATCTTTCTCTGTATTTTTTTACAGAAAACCATGAAAAATCCTCCGTATTGCATCTTTGTAAATTTATAGAATTTCTATGAAAAATTACAAGCCGGTTATTTTGACCGCTTTGGTAGGTTTAGTGTTAAATGCGCAAGGTGTGGACGTTGTTTCGTGACGGATGCTCTAAGCATCGGAACATTTGTGATTCATATGAAAAATTTAAGAGAAAGCAATATATTAATTAATTTTCTCTTGTATTATATTTTGTATAAGCTACATTTTTTGTATTTTTCAAGGTCGGTTTGAATGGGTGGACGCTGTAACCCGAACATGTGGGCGACATCGTCCATTTGCAATGAATTGGTACCTCAATAACAATCGCGCGCAGAAAAAAGCACGCGAAATTTGGACTACAGTATCGGAACTCTGACGCATCAAACTGATTGATATAGAGCCAGAATTACCCCCAGAATAACTATAAGGAAGACCATAAAACGTCACGGTCGATTGGAATTCCAATCTTCGGTCTCTCGACAAACAGCACGCTATTCTGTATTCCGATCCCGGGCAAGAGTTCCCGCGGGCATAGCGTAAACGATAAAAATTTCGCGAAAATTCACCGGCCACTGGAATACGGCGTATCGTGTGACGTGCTTCGGAAGTCATCAAATTTACGGACGATGAAACGTTTCAACGCGTACCATGGGAGCTCTCTGACGCGAATTTAAACGAAATACATTGATCTCGATCAAAAATTGCACCGTGAAGAATCCCTCTTCCAAACTACATCGATTCGCGAGCTAATTTCTGATGAATTGTAAGTCCCTCTTCTTTCAGGAGATTATCGATTAGTTTGTTATTAGATGGTTTCTTATATGCAGTTAATAATAGACGCTCGACTAAATATTTTTTTGGAAATATGAGAAATTGAATTGCAAGAGAGAAAGGTAGCGAAAAAAAGTTTACTTGGGAATAAATGATTTTTTGAAAATATGAAAAATTGAATTGCAAGAGAAAGGTAACAAAAAGGAAGTTTACTTAGGAATAAACATTTTTTTGAAAATATTAAAAATTGAATTGCAAGAAGAAGCTAGCAAAAAAAAAGTTTACTTAGGAATAAACATTTTAGAAAATACGAAAAATTGAATTGCAAGAGAAAGGTAGCGAAAAAAAGTTTACTTGGGAATAAATGTTTTTTTGAAAATATGAAAAATTGAATTGCAAGAGAAAGGTAACAAAAAGGAAGTTTACTTAGGAATAAACATTTTTTAGAAAATATAAAAAATTTAATTGCAAGAGAAAGGTGGTAAAAAAAAATTTACCTAGGAATAAACGTTTTTTTGAAAATATGAAAAATTAAATTGCAAGAGAAAGGTAACAAAAAGGAAGTTTACTTAGGAATAAACATTTTTTTGAAAATATTAAAAATTGAATTGCAAGAGGAAGCTAGCAAAAAAAAAGTTTACTTAGGAATAAACATTTTTTGAAAATACGGAAAATTGAATTGCAAGAGAAAGGTAGCGAAAAAAAGTTTACTTAGGAATAAATGGTTTTTTGAAAATATAAAAAATTGAATTGCAAGAGAAAGATAGCAAAAAGTTTACTTAGGGGTATCGAAATTACGTTAATATTTAGTTTTACATTTATAAGAATTTATTCATAGTTCATTCATAAAGTTAAATGAAAGGTACTCTAACGGGTACTCACAGTGAGTGTAAATTTTGTTCTCTTTCTTTTAGGATAAATTAGATTGTTTTAAAAATAAATCACTATTTTTAAAAGAATCTGAAGACGACCAATTTAATTAATATCTAAACTAAAAAAAAATATATTTTATCTGATATAATTACTCGCTAGAAAGCGATCCTTAAAAATGTATTTAAGTAATAAATGTTAGGTACCGGAGAAAGTTGGTGCGATTTTTTACAACACATAAATTCAAATTTAATTTCTTGTAGTATTTTGCAGAAATGATATAATAACGATGGTATCCTTAAAAGATTTTGTCCATTTAGTTGGTGTGCACTATTTCGATTCTTCATTGGTTTCACTGTTCCGTTATCTATCCAAAATTAAAGATGGTGAACGAAATGTTAAAAATTCATGCTTTCGTATTTTATGAATTTAACTTTGAAAACCCAGTAAAAAATACAACAGAACGCATTTGTAGTGTTTCTAGAGATATTTCTGTAATTAAAAAGAGATCATAACAAACTGGTTCGAGTTTATTCCAAGCTTGGAAAAATTGAAAACGGTAACGAGATCGAAACAGCGGTTAGTTGTTTTTTTTTGCAATCAAAAGTAAAAATTGTTATACTAATGGAATGTATAAGTTTAACAACATGGGAGAATAGCTACAGAAATTAATAACGATTACTTTATTAAATACAATTACGTTTCAGGAAAGTTCGGACTCCGTGAATTTTGTACCATAATACATAATAATAATAAAAAGAAACAAATTCTTCACATTTATCCTAATTAACTTTTAAATTCTTATCTCAGTCTATCATATTAATTGATACTTTAAAATGCTAAACACATTAATCGCGTATCACTAAAGTAATTACTCCGACAATCTCACAAATACCAGCCTTCGAACGATGCATTACTCCAATCCACAGTACATCCCTCTAAATCACTATCACCATTTATTACAAGCGAGCTATCACATCTATTTATGAATTACGGCTTGTTACGTTCATCCCTTGAAACACCCTTTAACAAACTCTGCAAACTACAATATTATCCGCAGACAACACAGAATACAAATACAAGATATCCAATTATTGGATTCAGTCTAATCCTCGTCCGAACAAAACAAACACCTATTAGCCAGGCTACCGCGTTATATTGCCTCGACAAATACAGAACATCGTTAAATGCTAAATAATTCCTAATACGTTCGCACGATCAAAGCAAACCGTAATCCAGCCCACCAATGCTCTAAGACAATCGGTAGATGATCCAATCAACGACAATTGTGGAATTGTTTGAAGAAACGTACGGCGGAATATTTTGATCGTGTGATAGAGAGGCACGTGTTTGTAGCAAGTGAATCTGTTAAGGATAGTTAACGACTTAATTTATGATACGGACGAACCCTAGCTATTTTTGAGAATGGTCATTTTCACATCTGGCATGTTATTAGTTTACGACCTAGAAACTGGCCAATATTTCGATGTTCGCCGCTTTCTGCTCAATAGCAATGTTCGATCGCATCATCGAACAATAAACCATCATAAATACATTAACACTAAACCTACCAAAGCGGTCAAATGACCGTTTCGTAATTTCTTGTACAAATTTTATAAATTATTAACGGTGCACTTTTGAATATTTTTTTGTGATTTTCCGTAAAATATATGTTCAAAGATTTGTTTCTCTAGCATTGTGTATTTTTCCAAGTATCTATTATTGTAATTTCTTTGATACAAGCAGGTATAGTTTAATCGTCGGTAGGTTTAGTGTTAAATCAGACCTAACATAAAATCCTAGACCGAACTCTTCAGCCTCGTCACTTTCACACCTTTTCCTTCCTCCCCGGGTTTTTCCTCCGTGTACAGTTACCTCCAATTCCTTCTACCCTCACTTTCTCCCTCCATCACCTTTTTTCACCAACCAATCAGCAACCTTTGTTCCGTCCGTAGGAACAATACGTGAGGATGGTTTGGCCAGTTTATGATAGACATTAGGGAAAAGGCTATTTTTGAGAAAAGGCGTTCGATCCTTAGCATATTTTACCGTTTGCTCGAAGCAATTAGTTTACATTTTCTTTTCGCCCTCAATAGCCGAGTACATGTCATAAACTCTGTCTTTCCTGAAGGTAATTAGAAACGGGACTTTGCGCGGTGTCCGTTCTAAATCGTGCAAACCTGATGGAAAGACCACCGCGTTGCCAAATCGCCGTTGTCCTCGCGTCGCTACCTGGCATCGGCCTACCCTTTCCACGGAAAGCGCTCTCAGGGCGCAATGGAAGGGTAGCTGTCAGGTCAAAGAAGCATGTTGATTGGCACATTAACGAATGTGAGCGAAAACCAATCAGCGTGCTTCCTTGCCCTTCCGAGTGTCATCGTTCGGATACTCGGAAGCGAAAAAAAAGATTCATTCCATCGGTCGTCCGAGAAACATCGAGAGTCACCTTAGCTATCGTTCGGGCAAGGTTTGACGAAAGTCGTTCTTACTAGCGTTCGAGTAAGACGAACATAGATTCCTGCTATCGTCCGAGCAGGAGAAAACAATCGTTCAGCTTCACCGAAGAAGCAGCCATTTTTTATATATCAAACTCGAGTAACGGGTGCTGACGTCGAGCACCCAATTCGAAGTTCATTTTTTATAGAAGTCTATCGGTCGGGACTTCTCACCGTCATCTAAAGGGTTGCTCGTCATTAATTTGACGGGTAACAGTTCGCGAACCGTTCGCGCACCTTCCAAGGTTACGTCGGGCCTTACAAGACCCGACCAGGAGGCGGCTCCACGTGAACGCGACGCGACATCGCGCGTACGGCCTTGATCCTGCAGCGAGCAGAGTCAAGCATTCAACCCGCGCGAACACCTTTATTTCCAATTCCTTTTTGCCCTTTCCCTTCCAACTTCCACCAATCAGCAGTCATCACCACATATATTAGAATATAAATATCACCATAACATCACATTACAAGGAGGATCGATATTAGTGTTCCTATCACACCAACATCGTAGAACACCATCAGCATAGTAAAACAAACCACGTAGAAACACCAAACACCAAGATACATCGAAACATCGCAAACCTGTACGATTGAACATCAACTACGCATTAAATAATATGTAACTTATTTGAGTGGACTTCTTCAAACATCAATCTGAAACACCATCTCATTCAACTAGCCCTCCCAGTGTTAAGTTAGTGGGAGCGCAACGATAATTGTCGCAACGGCGAAGAACTTGCTTTGGATCGCGATGCAGATTATTGAACAAGCACAGTGCTGTATGCTAATCTTTACCAAGAACTGACGCACGTGTACTTCTGTTGCTACCTTCTGACACCGTTACCTCTGAACCTACCTGACTTACGACTGACGCACGAACTCTGAGGGCCTGACATTGACCACCTCTCTTGACACCAAAATTTTTGACTGTTGGACATAGCATGCCTTCCATCCTTTTGGCGACGACACGCCTAACGAGGGTGTCTAATATTTAAGAACTGTGACTGTTACTATTAGGAAGAATTGAACTTGAGAACTTGGGAATTAGAATTAGAACTTGGAGAATTAGAATTAGAATTGGTGAAGGGAGGAATTAAGGAACTAAGAACTAAGAACTAAGAACTAAGAACTACGAACTGATCACTGATTATTGAACACTGTACACATCAGCACTGTGAACTATTGAACTGAACTTGTACGAACTGAACTTAACACGTTGACAGACACTTGCGTCTATAGCCGTCAAAGCGAAGTTCACTATGTGGCATGACGTCAATAGCCGTCCAAAATGAAACGGTCGTTTTTAGACACTACGGCTATAGCAGCACAAATGTGCATTTACGGCGTACAAGTAGAAGCCTAGTGTCATGTTTTGGAAACAATTAAATTTTTGCGGTTATAGCCACCATCGTCCCATTACTTGGTGTCTAGAGTCCGCTGGCGCCATGACGGTTATAGCCGCAACCTAATTAAAGGTGCTGAATTAATCAAAATTAAGTTTATTTAAGCAGAAAGAGTAAAACTATACTTCTAATATTCTAAAAATTAGAAAAACATATAGTGTTAATTTTCGAACTTCACTTGTTCCTACTGTCCGTCAATGTGTTAACATATCACCTATATTTATTATTATAAAAGACGTTGGCATCTTGATGCTAAATATTCGACTCCACGAAAACTGTGGGAGTCAACAGAATCATTCTGAAACTATTTGGTCGGTGCAAAAGTTCGTACCCGATTTCAATAGATATGTTAGGGTAACGGACTACAGTAAACTGATACAGGACTCGCCAAATACCATTTCATGTATGCATATTCCTACCGTGAACGGTGAAACGACCGCTTCAAAAAATAAGTCGCAATCATTTTCCGGTGTATAGCTATCAATATCAGAAATTCCCTGCTCATTTTCCGAACAATCCTCGTCGATATTATTTACTTTATCTAATAAATTGATATTCCTCGAGTGTCTTGACATTTTTGGGGTGAACGTACAAATGGTAAAGTAAAAAGTAAAATATTTTCGTGGCGTGTGACAGAAGGAAGGAAAAGGATAGGGAAGCGTTTCGTCCGGGGTCTGCTAGTGGACTCGTCGGTAATGCATCCTAGCAGGCCCGTGCCTTAGACACGGGGATGTTGAAGTTAGGAGAGGGATCGGTATAAGTATTAATCGTACTGTTTTCGAGGACCTGCGGAAAAGTCGGTCTTGTAGGTCCCTCTGATGGCGGAGTGTAGGAGGGCCGCCACAATATAAAAGTGTAAATCAAACAGGCCAGAAACATTGAGAACATAAATACAAAAAGTCAAATGTAAATCATATTACAAAATATTGTTGGCTCTGTTCGCTTTGTTGAAACTAGCACTTATAACACGCAATACAGTAAAGACTCGCTAAATGTTGGAAAGGATC
>SMSQ01021194.1:0-23606 GCA_019453375.1 Ctenoplectra terminalis
AAATAGTTTACGAAAAATTAAGCAAAATATATTTCTCATCCATTACCGAGAGAGTTGTAGAATTTAAGTCAACCACTGCAAAAAGCATTTTAAATATATTACTACCGACCAAAAGTATGGAGCCATTACGTATTTAAGAGAACGTAGGAATTAAAAGAAAAAAAGAATATAGAATTGTATCGTTTTAAAAAATCATTGAATTGATTCTATCGAATTATACGAAATTGGTATTAACACATTGCACGCGGGAAACGTACTTTTACCTTTTTTGCAATCTGTCACTGGAGCGCGGGTCACGTAAAAGTACGTATTTAATAGATTTGTGCTGGAGAACGGGTATCGTATAAATACAATAGGCATTGTAAGTATGTATGGTGTTCTTTTATTTTCTTAACAATCACAGAGCATATATTTAAGTATGAAATAAAAAAAGTTTCGTTGAGAAAAACGAAGTAGTTATCGATTTATTGCGATTTTACCGAATGACCAAACTTCCGCGAAATTGACGAAGAAATGGCCGCTCCACGTGTAAGTCCGCGACGAAATATACCCGCATGCAATGTGTTAATATCTAGAGCATTAATTTTGAATCGATAAGAAAATTAACGAGGGGTTCGGTATAGGTACGATTCGGAAAGTGGTTCCAAACTTTTACTCGATAGAGTATATGCTACTATTCCTACAATATTTTTAACATAAAATCAAAGAAAACCTGCCCGAAGACACCGCAGTTGATTTACAAAATTTCTGTAAAAACTCAGGAATGGGCAATTTCGACCACGTTGGTAGTTCCAGTGTTAAACGCTGCATCACAGGTAAATTAGATTAAAATCAGCGTGTCACGGTTAAGCGATGTCCCTTGTAAGAAAAATCGATGCGCGAACAACAAAATTATTCTTCGGTCTGGAAGCTCTAGTTAATTTAACGCAATTAACCGCGCACCGAGCTCGGTCGTGATTCCATTAACAAAGACTATTCATCAGAATAGAGCTGGGTCGTCGATACGGCGAACCAACCGTTTCCACGGAATCGGGAAACGTTATCAGTCTTGTTGTCAACTTATTTCCAATTACCTCGCATTATACGTACCGGTAACGGAGAACGCGGCTGTTCGTTTTCGTTTGGATCGCTTGTACGTGTAAACAGTAGTCAGTCGGTGTCTACGAAAGGCAGTTTATGAAAAGCGTAGGAGAGCCGTGCGTGTAGCGGCTGTGTGAAACGAAATTAGGGGCGTCGTTCATCCTACTTTCGGTGGCCTGAGACAGGAACGTGCGGTGAAAAAAAAAACGGGAGAAAAGAACGGTAGTCGGTTGAAACGTGACTGTTCGTCGCGATCCCGAATGCATATTTGATGCCTGCTCCCTTTGGCCGCGATAAAACGCCTAATACGATTACACCATTGTGTCGGAACGGTGCAAAAGTAATGAGAACTTTTCCAGTCAGAGGAGAACGTTGGTACGTGAAACGGGTACCGTTTGCTGAGATCGATAAGAAGTTGGCGGGCGTCTAGTTTTATTGTTGGGATTTTTTTTTTCTTTCTTTTTTTTTTAGGAGTGTTTTTAAAAAGAGAATGTTTTAGTTGGCATTGATATGGATTGTTGGATGGAAGATTATATTTTGTTTTCTGTATTTTGTTTAGGGGGTATCGTTTGTATTGGGAAGTGTGAAATGTGATAGAGACACGCGATTATTAAAAGTATTTAAGAAGAAAAAAATCTAAATTAATATTAGTTTATATAGATTATTCGATATAAGACTATATTTTATTTATTTAATTTACTGCGATAAAATCTTTGTATTGGGGAGTGTAAAATGTGATAGAAACCCGCGATTATTAAAAGTATTTAAGAAGAAAAAATTCTAAATTAATATTAGTTTATATAGATTATTCGATATAAGACTATATTTTATTTATTTAATTTACTGCGATAAAATCTTTGTATTGGGGAGTGTAAAATGTGATAGAAACCCGCAATTATTAAAAATATTTAAGAAGAGAAAAATATAAGTTAATATTGGTATGTATAGATTAGTCGAAATAAGATTATATTTTATTTATTTATTTAATTTACTGTGATAAAATCTTTGTAACGCGAAGTGTAAAATGTGATAGAGAGACGCAATTATTAAAAATATTTAAGAACAAAAAAATCTAAATTAATATTACTTTATATAGATTATTCGATATAAGACTATATTTTGTTTATTTATTTTANGCAATTAACCGCGCACCGAGCTCGGTCGTGATTCCATTAACAAAGACTATTCATCAGAATAGAGCTGGGTCGTCGATACGGCGAACCAACCGTTTCCACGGAATCGGGAAACGTTATCAGTCTTGTTGTCAACTTATTTCCAATTACCTCGCATTATACGTACCGGTAACAGAGAACGCGGCTGTTCGTTTTCGTTTGGATCGCTTGTACGTGTAAACAGTAGTCAGTCGGTGTCTACGAAAGGCAGTTTATGAAAAGCGTAGGAGAGCCGTGCGTGTAGCGGCTGTGTGAAACGAAATTAGGGGCGTCGTTCATCCTACTTTCGGTGGCCTGAGACAGGAACGTGCGGTGAAAAAAAAAACGGGAGAAAAGAACGGTAGTCGGTTGAAACGTGACTGTTCGTCGCGATCCCGAATGCATATTTGATGCCTGCTCCCTTTGGCCGCGATAAAACGCCTAATACGATTACACCATTGTGTCGGAACGGTGCAAAAGTAATGAGAACTTTTCCAGTCAGAGGAGAACGTTGGTACGTGAAACGGGTACCGTTTGCTGAGATCGATAAGAAGTTGGCGGGCGTCTAGTTTTATTGTTGGGATTTTTTTTTTCTTTCTTTTTTTTTTAGGAGTGTTTTTAAAAAGAGAATGTTTTAGTTGGCATTGATATGGATTGTTGGATGGAAGATTATATTTTGTTTTCTGTATTTTGTTTAGGGGGTATCGTTTGTATTGGGAAGTGTGAAATGTGATAGAGACACGCGATTATTAAAAGTATTTAAGAAGAAAAAAATCTAAATTAATATTAGTTTATATAGATTATTCGATATAAGACTATATTTTATTTATTTAATTTACTGCGATAAAATCTTTGTATTGGGGAGTGTAAAATGTGATAGAAACCCGCAATTATTAAAAATATTTAACAAGAGAAAAGTATAAGTTAATATTGGTATGTATAGATTAGTCGAAATAAGATTATATTTTATTTATTTATTTTATTTATTTTATTTACCGTGATAAAATCTTTGTATTGCAGAATATAAAATGTGATAGAGACACACGATCCTTAACACTAGAACTACCGAAATAGTAAAAATGACTGGATTACAATTTCTCACATAAATTTATAACCAATTAAATCTCAGATAGAAACCTGAATTTTAAAACTCATTAAATACGCGTATACTTGGACTAAAAATCTACTTCATTCGCCTGACCTGGCCCGACATATATAAACAACATGGACACTCTTAAACAAATAGCTTACGCCATAAATAATCGAAATCGCGACCAATCAAACAGTAATATCCTTAAACCGTTCAAAGAAATAAAAACATCAAACACATTACTTTCAGTTAATGCTTCACTAATTCCCAAAACAAAAAGTTCTCCACATCAAGAACGACGTTTCCGATATTTAAATCAGTTATCGAACCTCACAACTTACTATTCCTCAAAAATATCGTTTAAAAATGTACGAAATTACCTTCAAACTCAATTTTCTCACAAATTAAGCCACGTATAAAGAAACTTTATTTTATATTTTCCACTTCATTTTATATACTAATATATTGATAAAATATTTTGTATTTAATTTTATACATAATCATCCCCTGTCTGTTGTACCACGACTTTGGAAACACCCTGCAAACCTAACCATCTTTTTTATTTCTGCTCGTAGAACATACCGATCAAGTTTGATGGTTTAACTTCGATAAACTCTGTATAAACCACCTCTATCCAAGCCTTTCGTTGCTCTAAAGCTACATGATCGATCCTGAAACAGAGTGACCCCGACTTTTCTCCGGTGTCCTCCGTGAACCGAGCGATTTTCCAGTCCCATTCACGGTGGCCGTTCTCTCGCAACGAAACCACCGTGAAACAGCAAAAAGAAAAAAGAAAAAAGGGAACCAAAGTAAAAAGGAGAGCGAATCACGATTGGTCGAGGCGTGACACTTGCACGATGCCTCCTCGGCACAACTTTCATGCTAATAGCGAGCGGACGGTAAGTAAAAGGCTGGCACCATGGCTACGCCAAAGTACGGAGGAGGAAAAGAGGCAGGAATACTCGCGAGATAGAGTATAATACGCTATAAAATGTTCGCGATGGCTCCGGAGCCAATCGGCCGTTTCGCTGCACTTCGATGCACTTTTGCTTTGTGCGCCGCTGCATCGTGCTCCCGTTGTCGTGAGATCGAGGACTACGGGGATTCCTTCGAGGATCGAAGGAATTAGCATTTCTTCCTTTTTTTTCTTTGTTTTTTTTTTTTTTCTCTGTTTTCGTGATTTGGAATAGCAGAGGTTTTGAACTGAGTAAATTTGGTGTGGACTGAGTTAATTCGCTTTGAATTAAATTCATTTGTTTCGAACTAGGTTAATTTGTTTTGAGTTAAATTAATTTGTTTCGAATTGAGTTACTTCGCTTCGAACTAAATTAATTAATTTCGAACTGAGTTAATTCTGCTTTGTACTGAGTTTATTCGGTTTGGACTGAGTTACTTCGCTTTGAACTAAATTAATTCGTTTCGAACTGAGTTAATTCGTTTTGAAATAAATTAATTCGTTTTGAACTGGGTCAATTCGCTCTGAACTGACTTAGTTCGTAAATAAATGCTTGCTCTTTTTCTTAACAAGTTAAAAAAAATTCGATTTACTCATTAATGAACAGTAATTTTGTCAGAATATAAGAGAACGTATAAAGAATCCTCGTTCTCCCAAAGAAAAGTAAGCGTTTTGGCAGAAGTTTAAAAACAAATTGCAATACTTAATTATATCTTAATCTACATTTTACTAAATTATTATGATTTTATATTTTAGTTGAATATAAATGTCCGATTACCCCTAATCATCTCCTCAAAGTAAACGATGGCCGATATAAAAAAATACGTGTCTTATATTTTTTTGGAGATTTATATTACATCAAAATTATATAAAAATCAACCTGTGTCAACTCCCTTACATTCCTTCAAGATTTGTAATTGAAAAATATTAAGATTACCACGATAATAAAAAAAAAAAATTAGAGTTCGAGCAAAAGGATGTGAAATAAGGGTTGAACTGAATTATAATTGATTTAAAATAAAAAAGGAGATCGTAAAGATAACCGGCTTGATCGTGACAAAGATTATGCAGCTTATATTATATTTAGTACACGAGTTTGAACTATTGGATGGCTTATTGAGCGATAATGTTATTCGTGTGGGCGATCTTCTATTTTGGGTGGGGTTAATTCCGTCGCTGCAAGGGGTGCATGCGTGTATTAAAAAATCTAATAGCTGCTTGCGAAGATATTTCATTTAAAATGATTGCAACTACTTCTAAAAAATATACATACATGTTCTTGAAAAGTGGACCATCACTTCTTTAATAAATTATTCCATCGACTTGAAGAAAAAATTGTTAATAAAAATACACCAATAATTCCAAACGAACGCTTAATTTTTAAAGTATATTACCAGCAATTCAGATATTAATATTTATAATATTTATTATAAATTCAGACACTAAATATTATTTTTTTAACTTACTATTATTTATTATATATATTCACATAACTACCTACGAAAATTTTGTGTGTCGACGTTACTTAGCTGTTATTGTAAAACAAATAAGTGTATTTGATATTTGTTAAGGCAAAATGGCATATCTTAGTCTATTTGAAAGGAAAATAGTTAAATTTGAAATATTTCATATATGGACTTGGTTAAACTTATCGTAAAAAATTTGTTTACACAAGTATTTTATTTATTACAAAAATATATACTGTTAGAGTTGTCAAAAGCATTAAATTATTTTTTCCTTGAAACAAGATTTTTTTAGACACGTCAACTAGCAAAAACGTTAATAATACCACGGATATATAAATGAATAAAAAATGGTATGAAGAAAAATAGATAATATTTAAAGTTTGTACGAATTTAACTTTTTGACGTACGAATTAATTTATTTTTCATCTGGCTCTGATTTAATTTTCTTTCACATGTTGGTATAAGAAGTGTTTGAAAATGGAACAAGTTTTCTTATTGCAAAATAAGGAAATTTATACAATTTAATTGCAATACAAAGTAATTCGATTGTCGTGACGAATGGAAATCGCAATTATTCATTTCGCTTTGAAATTACCATGACGAATTGCACTCGTCATTTATGGTAAAGGGGTTAACTTTAAAAATAAATATTATTTATACCTTTTATGAGAAAAATATGAAATTTTGCTTGATAAAGTTAACAAAAGCTGCAGCTTAACGATAAAAATAGGAATTTAAAATTCAAGTTTTAAAGGGGTGCTCGTGTTTAAACGAAGGGTTAGCGCAACCTTTAATGCTAAAATTGAAGCATGTAATTCATAAATAAAATTTCCTGAAAAATTGTTACTATTAACGGAACACTGAGAAATTCCTGAAAACAGCCGTATTCTGCTAACGAAACTGTTTTTCATTTTACTGTTCGAGTACCATCTCGAGTTCGAGTACACACCAAAGGTATGTTTCAATTACAATACTTAACTCATGAATGCACCGTAACTTCGTTTCTGATGGCCAGTTTTCAGAATTCAGAAATTACCCTCATAATGCAGCCGAGATTGCAGTAATACGTTTCATTCGGGAAATTATACCTCTTCTTTACTTCCGTCAGTGGAGTATCCGTTAGCTCGAAGACGTAGTAGCACGTTGTACTACATTGCTTCTATTTCATTGCGCTTCAATGCATTTCTTATAAAATGTATAACGGTACCGTTTCTACCTAATTTTATAATATTCGTACGAGATTATTAATTTGTATCGTTAACGTTATAAAATAACTTGGGATTTAATAAGGATTTAGTAAAGATTTAATATACGAAAAATATACAATATGCAGATTATGAAGTTGGTTTAAAATTTCAATGCATTTCGTATAAAATGTATAACAATACTATTGTCACCTAATTTTATAACATTCATACGAGATTATTAATTTGTATCGTTAACGTTATAATATAACTTGGGATTTAATAAAGATTTAGTAAAGATTTAATATACGAAAAATATACAATATGCAGATTATGAAGTTGGTTTAAAATTTCAATGCATTTCGTATAAAATGTATAACAATACTATTGTCACCTAATTTTATAACATTCATACGAGATTATTAATTTATATTATTAACGTTATAAAGTAACTTGGGATTTAGTAACGATTTAATATAGGAAAAATGTACAATATGCAGATTATGAAGTTGGTCTAAAATTTCAATGCATTTCTTATAAAATGTATAATAATATAATAATAATTTCCTAATATTCGTACGAGGTTATTAATTTCTATCATTAACTTAGTATAAATAACTTGGAATTTAGTAAGGATTTAATATAGGAAAAATATACAATATACAGATTATGAAGTTGGACTAAAATTTCAATGTATTTTTTATAAAATGTATAACAGTACTATTTTCACCTAATTTTCTAATATTCGTACGAGATTATTAATTTGTGTCATTAACGTTATAAAGTAACTTGGGATTTAGTAAAGATTTAATATAGGAAAAATGTACAATATACAGATTATGAAGTTGGTCTCAAATTTTTGAATATAATTAAAGATTCTGCTAAAGAAAAAAAAAAATGTATACTTTTGTTCGGAAAGTTTATTTTATAGCTACAAAAAGAGCCTACTATTTATTAATTGTTAACGTCATACAGAACCACGTACTCTAAAAAATTTTTAAAGTCGTAATCAATTCTAAAAAAGATTTATTTCAGTGAACGTTCCACTCGAAACTTACAAATGATTCGGAATCATCAAAATTAATTCCCAAAACAGTGAAGCATAAAAGCTGACTTAACACGTTCAACCCTAGCCCTATTTTCTGTACTGTATTTCTTTTTCTAGAGGAATTTCTTTCCCTGTTGCACTGTTGACATTGTCAGTGATTTTTCAAGAATTTATTTCAATTTTTAATTCAGAAAAATAATTTTAAAGAGAAAAGAGCTGCAATAAAATAAGGCAACTTAGCTGTAGCCCTCTGTGGGTCAATTTAACTCATTTTTCTCATAAAAAGTACACCTTGCAATAAATGCAAACATTATAAAGAAATTTAATTTTTTAATTCTTAATAAAAAAAATTACAAATTTAACTATTCATCTTTCCATTATATTAATTTCTTACCACCGTGTCAATTTCACACTAAGGAACAAATTAAATTTTAAACAGAAAAAAACTACAATAAAATAAGGCAACTTAGCTGTAGCCCTCTGTGGGTCAATTTGACTCATTTTTCGCATAAAAAGTACACCTTGCAATAAATGCAAACAATATAAAGAAATTTAATTCTTTAATTCTCGATAAGAAAAATTACAAATTTAACTATTCATCTTTCCATTGTATCAATTCCTTACCATCGTGTCAATTTCACACCAAGAACCAAATTAAATTGGGAAAATGAGGGACAGAGGGTTAATCGGCACAGAACAGGTCTGGAATTTTTAATAAAAATTAGACAAAAATTAATTTCGGATAACATGATTGAAACCATACCAAACGCGCCAGTTTCAAAGACTTTGCATCAAATACTCATTACTCAACCATTAACCCACACCTTCTCGGAAGCCCCGGTAAAAATACGGTACTTCAATCGACTGGTTCCATTTCGCTAATACCGGCGCCGTCATGCACAGTAGCCGAAAAACGAAACGGAACCCCAGCCGGTTAATTAAAAACGCAAACTTTCGTCCAACCAGTGGTATTCCTGTCAAAGGGTATAACGCACGACCGAGAAAAGGCTGTTCCGACAAAAAGCTCTTTGAACGCGAAATTTTTTCACTTTCAACCGCCCGTTTTTCCCCATCGAAACGCGTGCTCCCTTCTCAAAGAACGACCAACGAAACTGTCTAAAAGCCTCGATACGTGAATATACAGCGTTGGACGTGAGCTCGTGACATATTTGTGACTGTTTTGATCGATAAATAAGTTCTGAAGATTAAATTTGGAAATATTTGTTACGCGATATATCTTGGATCACGATCTGAGATTGTAGAAGATTTGTAAGCGTGTTTACAGTTTAACTCCCTTAAATTTGACTTCGAAATATTTTTTAATATTTAGCGTTTATTTTTTGTTTTATCGTAAAAATAATTCTATTGTCACTTAAGACTGAAAAAAAATAAGTTGCGTGATAAATATTTGCAAATTTCTAATCAAATTTCTGTGTCGATCATGCGCCGGATATAGTTTTGTGCTCGTGACATATTTGTGACTGTTTTGATCGATAAATGAACTTCTGAAGATTAAATTTGGAAATATTTGTTACGCGATATATCTTGGATCATGATCTGAGATTGTAGAAGATTTGTAAGCGTGCTTACAGTTTAACTCCCTTAAATTTTACGAGTTCGAATTATTTTTTTTAATTTAGCGTCTGTTTATTTCTTTTTTATTGTAAAAATAATTCTATTGTAATTTAAGACTGAAAAAAAATAAGTTGCGTGATAAATATTTGCAAATCTCTGTGTCGATCATGCACCGGACATAGTTGTGAGCTCGTGACATATTTGTGACTGTTTTGATCGATAAATGAACATCTGAAGAATAAATTTGGAAATATTTGTTACGCGATATATCTTGGATCACGATCTGAGATTGTAGAAGTTTTGTAAGCGTGTTTATAGTTTAACCCCTTAAATTTGACGACTTAGAATTATTTTTTAATATTTAGCATTTATTTATTTTTTTTTTATTATAAAAATAATTCTATTGTAATTTAAGTCTGAAAAATAATAAGTTGCGTGATAAATATTTGCAAATTCCTACCTTCAGTAGCTATTTATTGATCAAAATATTAGGCTAAGGAGTTTGTGCGGTTTTCAGCGGTAATTTTCTGAGCTTTGAAATGCAGCTGAATTCGGTTCAAATTTTCAAATAAAAAGGTGACGTAGCAGCTCAATGGACAATGTGTGGACAAACATTATCGAATGTGTTCGGTAGTTTTAGTGTTAAAAGCCATTCCGGTTATTTTTGGAACAAAGGGCGTATGTATTAGCTCGTCCCGAAAGTTTCTTTCTTTATCTTCCCGCAATAGTTTCGTCTAGCAATGTTTAAGTAAACATTTACCCTTATTTGTTAATCGAGAGATGAATGTAAAAAATAGAACAAAATGAATCCTATATAAAACAATAATATATTGTAAAACATAAAAATATTATGCATCCATTACTTATTAACACTAGAACTACCGAAGTGGTCAAAATGACCCATTCGTAATATTTTACAGAATCTTTATAAATTAACTACGGTGCCTTTGGCCAGATTTTCCGCGATTTTCTATTAAAAATATGGATAAACTTTTGTCTGAATTGCATTACATATTATTTTATATACTTTCCACTTTGATTTCTTCGGTAGAAATAAGTGTACTTTAATCGTCGGTAGTTCTAGTGTTAATAAAACGAAAGAAACTTTGTGGACAACCTAATAATTAGCTCTAAAACAATAATATATTGTAAAACATAAAAATATTATGCATCCATTACTTATTAATAAAACGAAAGAAACTTTTGGGACAACCTAATAATTAGCTCACAATTTAATTCGCCATGGTATATGTTTTCATTAGAATTTACTTGGAACGATTCAATGGTTCCTTAGACAGAACGAACGAGTTCTTTCAAGTGGTCGTTGAAAAGTTGCACGACTTCCGTCGTTCGCCAGCGACTTCCAAAATGGCTGCGGAGACCCTGCTTGTCTCGCTTAGCGACAAGCAAAGTTTCGCTCGAATGCAAAATAACGAGACGAACGGCCGGCGGAAGTGACTGAGTTTCGCGTAGGTGCCGCGGAGGCAGACCGAATCCTTATATTAAAAAAGTTTGCGGCCGCCCAGCACTCGCGAAACTCGCCTCGCGGCTCGTTTTCCACCCTCGTGGACAAATTTCCGGGAAAAGTTTCAGAGAAAACGCGGTTGCACGCGAGGGTTTTGGTTTTTGGAACAGGCTGTGTTACTTTGATGAATAATTCACTAGCTTAGAGGAATTCTTTTTTTTTTCTTTTTGTCTTGAGAAATCAATTTTGGTAAGGTTTTTTACAATGAGATGTGATTAACCTCCTCCCTTAGAGTCATGAGTCGCACTCGTGGCATAGTTTACGTTCTGAATATCTTAATCTTTATTTGGAATATTTTTATCTTTATTTAGAATATTTTAATTTTTATTTAGAATATTTTAATTTTTATTTAGAATATTTTAATCTTTATTTAGAATATTTTAATTTTTATTTAAAATATCTTAATCTTTATTTAGAATATTTTAATCTTTATTTAGAATATTTCAATTTTTATTCAAAATATATTAATCGTTATTTAGAATATTTTAATCTTTATTTAGAATATTTTAATTTTTATCTGAATATGATAAAGACACTGTTCTTGTAACAAAGTTTCAATTTTAACCGTAATTTTAGTTCATAAGATTGAAAATTAGAAAAGATTAAAGTAGACTTATTTGTACCAAAGAAATGAAAATGATAGGTACTCGAAAAAATACCTACAATAAGGGTAAAAATTCTTTCTGCATATTTTTTACAAGAAATCACAGAAAATCCTCAGAGTTACATTATTCTGAATTTATAAAATTTATATAAGAAATTATGAACCAGTCAATTCGACTGGTTCGATCGTTCGAGTATTAAAAAACTTGCCATTATCAAGCACAGGGGTGTCATTAGGTATTTATAAATTAATTTATAAATAAATAAGAGCGCATATATCTATATACATATATTTTTTTCAAATACCTGCTATTTTAAATTCTCCGATGGAAATAGGTATACTCTAATCGTCGGTAGTTCCAGTGTTAAAGCAACCCTATTTCCTCCCTGCAAAGGAGCGAGCAATCTTTTCTCTATCTAGCTTTTCTATATTTTTCAGCGACACGAAAAAAACCGTAGAGCAACCATAATGAAGTGTCGATATTCAAAAGAGAATCATAAACCAGAAAAAAGCTAAGAAACTTCGATCTAATTAATCAATTCCTCCAGATATTTAATATTACAATTATCAACGATTAAACCATATCTATTCGTATCAAAAAATTCAAACAACCATTTAAAAAATATATAAAATGCAAGGAAAATAAATCTTCACTCATAAAAAAAAGGAAGAAAAGAAAAGGAAGAAATAAATCTTCACTCACACTCGTTCCAAAAAAAAGAAGAAATAAATCTTCACTCATACTCCTTAGAAAAAAAAAAAACACAAGATTCTTACAAACGCATCATTATAAATTAACAATCTTCTTGCACAAACAAATTTCTAACACTGAAACCTCAATGAAACACAATTTCCATTCACCCAGAGGAATCCATGAATCACGCGCCTCTCACCGCGAACCTTTCTCCACGCAATTCGTTAACAGAAAAGCGCAACAAAGATGACACTCGACAAGAATAATCATCGAATAAGCGGCCCGTTTAACGATCAATTATTCATGAGCGAAAGCAACCTCCGCGTGTTCCCCGAAAGATACGATCTTACTCGTTAAAGACTATCCGGATTCAGCTTTCGAGATTCCCGGCCGAAAGCGCGGGGGAGGATAATCCAGGAAGCAACCCGTCCGCTTCCCGTTCGTGCTCTCGTTCAGCCAACAGAAACGTTCTCGTTCAGCGTGAAATCCCGTTGGTATCAGCCGCTCGGTGGAAAGAAAAGAAGGAAAGAAAAAAGGAAAGAAAAAAGAAAAGAAGGAGAAGAAACAGCGACAGAGAGGGCGCAGGACAGGCTCGCGCCACTCGGGAACAATATAATCCTTCCGGTTCGTGCGGATCCACGAATGTTTGCAATCGGTTGCAGGCCACTCTCGACGGTCCGACAATGGATCTCAGAGTTGGTGAAAGGGTGTTCCGCGCACAGGGCTCGCCTCTAAGTGGCTGCAAACATTTCATCGAATTCGGCGATCCCGAGGGCCTCCTGGCAACGAGCCTCGAAAACGGCACAAAGGATAATAAACGCAGCGGCCGCGCTAGACAATGGGGCCAAAGACCCTTCCTCTCCTTCGCCAACTTTTATTCCGCTCCTGTTTCGACCCCGCTTCCACCCTCTCCGCCCACTTAACCGCCGTTTATCCCCCGTTACGCGACCGAGAGAACGATCGGACGAGTTCCTGCATCTGTTAATCGCGGCACGTGCGCCCTGCCCCCGTGTCTTGCGTGCTGGCGAACCGCGAGGAGGACGCTCGGCCACGTGACCGCCAGAGGATCCGGTCGTCGATACGAGCTGAGGCCACACGATTCCACGAGGAGTTTGCGGATCCCTGGAATTCCAACTGCGCGTGGAAAAAGAGGAGCGCTCGAGGGATTTATACGGCATTGGATGGAGATTGGAAACGGAGACGGGTGGTATGACTATGTTTGAGTGGAGATCGAGGGTTGGAAATAGTCTTGTACACGGTGGACGAATCGCGGTCGCGTTAGATAAGTCTGTTGTCGGGATTCCTTTGGATGGAAATATTTTTTCGTGTCGCGTGATTTAGTTCAAAGAGGGCTTTGGGATTGTTAAGGACAGTTAACACTAGAACTACCGACGATTAAAGTATACTTATTTCTATCGAAGAAATCAAAATGCAAGGTATATAAAATAATATGTAATGCAATTCGGACAAAAGATTATCTATATTTTTAATAGAAAATCGTGGAAAATCTGCCCAAAGGCACTGTAGTTAATTTATGATTCTGTAAAAAATTACGAATGGGTCATTTTGACCACTTTGGTAGTTCTAGTGTTAACACGTTAAGCGCCACGACGATGATATTTTCGTTTAGGCGTCGTTGGCTTCTGAGAACTGACAGTATCAGTTTCAAAAAATAATACCTTATAATTTATTAATGAGTTCCATTAACCCTTTCGGTACGAGCGCCGGATATATCCGGCATCCATCTAATGACCTAGTGTTACTTATATAATTAATAGAATTTTATATAAAAGTCTTTTAATATTAAAACTATAAACGAATACTTGTTAGGAGAAACATTGTTTTATGAAACACAGCTCTTATTTAACGCTTAGAAAAATCTTCCTACAAAAGAGGACTGACCACGCGCTATGTCTGCATTTTCGTGTGTACAGCGGGAGTGTCGCAACGGACAGAGCGCTCGTATCGAAAGGGTTAAATCACATCAAACAGAGATACGACTTTTCTTTGCAGGCCTCTACATTTTTCTTCTTAAATTCTTAACTATTTTCCGACCAAATGCTTTTCAATTAGTATCGCACCACACAGCCTAACGGAAAGTCGACCGAAATCGGCGTGGCGTTTAACGTGTTAACGACTTAATTTATGATGCGGACGAACCCTAGCTATTTTTAAGGATGGTCATTTCCACATCTGGCATGTTATTAGTTTACGACCTAGAAACTGGCGAATATTTCGGTGTTCGTCTTATATGTTTCTCTCTCTCTCTCTCTCTCTTACATACACACACACCAAGCCATTCTCTACCCACATATTTTTAAAACCGAAAGTTTAGCGTCGTCTCCCAAAAACCGTGTTAAATATTTCTAAAAACGTACCAAAAAATATTTCCAAATAATCGTACGTTGTAAAAATGAGCAACACATGGTTCAAAAACAAAGTTTATTGTTTCTTTCCAAAGAAAGAAACTGTCGCGCGATAAAATTTTCCGGAACGAGATTCAAGACGAAAATATTGATTGTTACGAATAATGCGATGGAAACCGGTAGATTTCCACGAAACGGTGAGCAATATATTAACATCAGATTATGTTTTACATATTTCACTCTGTACAGTGCAGTAAAATATCACCGAAACACCATGGAACGCGTAGAGGCGATAACGTGGACAGCCATAAATTGCATCCAACTAATTCGATAGAATGTTCAGCGCGGAAACATGAAATATCGTGTCTCGTCCTCTTTAATTATGAAATTCTGACCAATGTTGTCGGGTTAACTACGGCACGCAGCCGCCAACGAGATTCACGTGTCAATGGATTGTCATCACGCGGAAATGAACGCGACCACGTGCACCTGGCTTTACCCTTTCGGAATCTCATCGAACGGTGCCTCGTGAAAAAAACCAATACGGGATTCTGTGAAAGAAATGCTCGTAACCTTGACCCATCCTTTCCACGCGAGAGAGAAAAATTGATCTGTTGGCAATGATTCTGGGACTAAACTCGCGATCGCTGCTGCTGCTGCTCGATTTTAATTCGCTACGCTGAACGTTTATGTTGATAGCTATTGGTTCTGCAATGCGGATAGATTATACCCGAGTTCGCATTGGTTTGATACATTGGTTTATTGAACGAGGAAAATTTGTTAGTTTCAACACCGGTTTGTGTGCAAAAAAAGATAGATTTTTTAGAATTTTGTAGTGATAAAATAATTTGTTTTAACTGTTTTAACTGTATTAAATTATTATATTTAATAATTTATTAATTTGATAAATTTAATTTAAATTTAGATATTAAAGTAATTTCTTGATTATATCAAATTGAAAAAATATTATAAAGATTGTCAAATTTTAAAAATAATGCAGTTGTATGTCAAATTAATTTGTTCATTATATCAAATCGAAAAAATATTATAAAGATCGTTAAATTTAAAAAATAATGTAGTTCTATGTCAAATTCATTTTTTTATTATATCAAATCGAAAAAAAATATTATAAAGATCGTAAAATTTTAAAAATAATATAGTTATATGTCAAATTTAAAAAAATAATACTTCATAATTCATATAATATTAAAAACCATGTATACAGCATTTAAACAAATTATACTGAAACTTTAGAAACAAAAATAAAAATTTCCTCTTACAAGTGCAGCAGAAATTTATGACTTTCCTTGCACAATTCCTAGCTATTTTTCTTCTCAATTTTTCTGATATGTTTCACAACATTCCTTCCTAGAATACATCACTTAACACTACAACTACCGAACCAGTAAAAATGACTGCTTACAACATACGCCACACACTGTGTCAATTTGACCCCAAGCCAAATTTGAACAGTTACAACGTAACTATTAAATTTTTCAAGCTAAAAAAAATTAGATACATTGTTCGAACCATTAAGAAGAAGATAGTACAGTCAGAATAACAGAAAAATTGAATATAAAAATAAAAAAAGATTTTAACAAACAAAGAAAATTGATACACCGACTTATTTACCTTAGCAAGGGTTAATAATAATAATAAGGGTTAATCAGTGTAATTTATAATAACCCTTAATCTATAAAACCGTTAATTTATAATAACCCTTAATTTATAATAACCCTTAATTTATAAAACCGTTAACTTATAATAACTCTTAATTTATAAAACCGTTAATTTATAATAACACTTAATTTATAAAACTGTTAACTTATAATAACCCTTAATTTATAAAACCATAATTTATAATAATCTTTAATTTATAATAACCTTTAACTTATAATAACATCTAATTTATAATAACCGTTATTTTATAATAAACCTTAAATTATAATAACCCCTAATTTATAATATCCCTTAATTTACAAAACCGTTAACTTATATTAACTTTTAATTTTTAAAACCGTTAATTTATAATAACCCTCATTAGGGGTTAATATTCTCAAAAAAAACCCTATACCTCCCCGATCGGAACGAGAAGCAATTATTTCACAGTAATCTCGCAGTTCTCATGAACGAAGGAAAAGAAAAAAAAAAAAAAATCCAGTTACAGAGAGTCAACTTGAACCGAGGAACGTTGAACATCGGTTGAAAAAGCGAGTCAGCCAACTCCCTGCTCTCGCATTCCAGCGAGTCTGGAAACGCGGAAAATACCGTTGCTTGTAAAGACGAAGCAAAGAAAGAAAGGGTCCCGATTCCGCGAACCAACATTGTAAAACGATCGAATCTGGAAAATTAGAAGCTTAGAAGAAATCGTTCGACGAGCACGGAGCACACCAGTGCACGGAATGCACTCGATAGCCTTGGCTCGTAAGACGGGTTTCAGTAGTTATGCTTGGCACCGCATTTCACTTGGATATACGCGGCTAACACGCTACGTGCATCGAAATCCTGACCGAGATGCAGAAGAGTCGTTCCCTGTATCTCTATCTACCCATTTCCTTCCCTTTCTCTGCTCGTCCACTATCGTTTCTCTCTTTGCAACGCCATAACTAACTCGCGTTTCGACTTTTCGAGGATACTATTCTTCGCGACAGTAGGTCGAACTGTCGAAACATCGCCGACTATGAATAATGCATTCGATACGAGCAAAGTCTCCGGTTAAAATTCGATTCCAATGTCTTGGTAAAATAAATTGTTTATTTTTGGCGGTGGGGTGTCATTTAACCCTGTATAGAATTTTGAATTTTGTCTGAATTGTCCGAATTTTGTATGAATTGTTCGAATTTTGTATGAATTGTCAGAATTTTGTATGAATTGTCCGATTTTGTCTGAATTGTACGAATTTTCTCTGCTTCTCAAAGAAAAAATTACGATCGATTACAGTTTTTCACTTTGATTAAAAAATTTTTTAACTAATAATTGCTGTAAATGGATCGTGGTATCGCTACGGTAATACAGTAATCAAATTTAATACTACAGTGGTAACGAAATAAAGTAAATTTTTAAAAATATAGATACATCAACTTGTAATTTTTAAGTCACACAAAGCCTTAGAGGGTTAAATACTGGTGAGATTAGTGGAGATAAATGGTTTGATCGATTTTCTTGGCACCGAACGTGTTAAAAATTACGATTTTAGAATAGTGGCAAATATTTATACTCAAAATTTTGTATAAGAAGACCAGACATGTCAATAATTTCTTACTCAAAATTTAATTTCCAGTCCGCCCTTGCTTCAACCATAAAAAGTAAATTATAAATTACTAATACAGTTAATTATAAATTACTAATACAACTAACCCAATATTGATAGTAAAAATTCTGTATAAGAGAACCAGACATTTCGATAGTTTCTTACTAAAAATTTAATTTCCAGTCCGCCCTTCCTTCAACCACAAAGAGTAACTTATAAATTACTAATAAAACAAACCTAATATTTATAGTAAAAATTCTGTATAAGAGAACCAAACGTGTCGATAGTTTCTTACTAAAAATTTAAGTTCCGGTCCGCCGCTGTTTCAACCATAGAAAGTAAATTATAAATTACTAACACAACTAATTACAAATTTCTCCAACATCCACACTGATAATTCAAAAATGAAAGATTCAACAAAAACATCTGGAATAAAAACAAAAAAAAGTTCCATCCTAAGAGAAAAAAAAGAACAGACTAGGAAAACAATGAACCGGTAACGAATCGACGAAATCGCATTACAACCAAGACGATTAGCAAGCCCTGTTCCCTGTCAAACAAGATTCTATTGTAGCAAATAGCGCGACAACGTCGTTTCTCCTTCGGTGTCTAAGCAATAGTACGCCAGCCATTTAATTTAGTTAGAGATCGATAGGGTGTGGAACAGCACGTGCTGACGGCAAACAAGGTTTTCTCGACAACCCTCCTTCGCATTTACGCGGCACTTCGTATCCACGAACCCTCTTATACAGGGTGATCAACAACGCGCGGAACTATTATTAGAGAATCCAGCGAACCCTATCGTTTTATCAGTATAATGCCGAAGATCACAATCTAAATTGGCGACTGTGACTTCGCATACTGCGTTTCAAACCTCTTCTAAACTTCCAACTTCTCTTATTAAAAATTTATCCACGACGCAGCACCGTGGTGAAACGTTTAACAAAAATAGGAAAGCTTGCTGGAATCAGGTAAAATTCAAATTTTCAACAGCGTAAGTTACAGAATGAAGTGATCGGTTCAAAATTAATGAGCAAAAAAATAATACAAATGAAAATTAAAATACAAAATTAAATTAAATTAAATTAATTTTATATATATATATAAATAATATAAATGAAAATTAATACACTGCATATTTTGCTCTTGATGCATGGCGCGCATACACTACACATCTTTTGTCTTTTGTGACGTTTGCGCTCAGAATGGGGGAAAAAAAATTTTAACATATATTAGGAAAGCAAACAAATCCGTTTTAACCAGATTATCATTCGCTTCACAGAATGATAATTTGCTTAAAAAAAAAGAAAAATATCAATACATGGTGAATCAAACTGTGATCTAAATTAACACATTGACGATGGAACCTGATTTTTGTAAATCTTACTACGGAACAGAGTTGGAATTCACTGTTGCTTACATAGATACTTTTAAGAATAATTTCGTATTCTAAAGACAGATTATAATTTTAAGTTTGAGTTAACATTAGAATTACCGACGATTAAAATAGATTTATTTGTAGCAAAGAAATAAAGATGATGAGTGTTTGAAAAAATTCCTATAATAATTCTAATATTAATAATTCTTTATGGTAATAATTCTTTGTGCATATTTTTTGCAAAAAATTATAGAAAATCCCTAACATTACGCCACTGCGAAAGTGTGATGTACGCGAGAAGAACAGCAGAGTTAAAACAGCAGGATTAATACAATTAAATTAACACTAAAACTACAAAAGTCGAATGACCGATTCGTAATTTTTCCTAAAAGTAAAATATATAGTTAAGAATTTGTTTCTACTGAATTATGTATTTTTTTTTTTTACCTTCAAATATCTATTATTGTAATTTCTCTGGTACAAATAAGTGTTAAGGGTTTGTTGGAATAACATAAAATTCTAGAAATTTACAATGGTGCGCTTTTAAGAATCCTTTGTGTTTTTCTGTAACTAATATAAATAAAGATTTATTTCCCCTGTATTTTATATTTTTTCTACTACATTTTTCACCACTGTTCTATGGCGTGGATAAATTTTTAACAAAAGAAAAAAGTCCATTAAAACTCTTTTTCCAATGTAAAAATTAAATTATGCGTACCAATACGCTATTGCTAGGCTTTAGAGGATATTAAAATGATTTGTAACAAAGAATCTCGTAGTAAAAAATTCGTATTAAATATATGCTTTTTGATTGGCCAACGTTCAAACATCAAATCTGAAAAATATTTCTCCTATCACTTATTCGCGTTCCTTCACGAACGTTTTTAAACAACAGCGCCTAATGCGAAAAAAACGTGGTGCATTTAATATAACGATAAATGCTGTCATATATTGCACACCAATAATTTCAAGCGAACCGTATGCAACAGACGTTTTATAAAAATAAAAATTCAGTGACCTGTAACGATCGTCCCAAACGCAACAACATTTTTACTCGGTACCTAATATGTTATGCAATGTTGCATTTTTTGCGTTCATCGTGTTACGCATACCGTGTTTACCAGATACACTGAGATTATATTTCCTAAGAAATATTTAATATCATACTTCTCGAGTTTAAGAAAACCAATATATCTTTCTTACTCTTTTCTCTTCAAACGCCAATCTTATGACGTTCGACGGTAAAATAAAGACGGTCTAAAAAAAGATAGATAGATATACGATTTTTACGACAGTAAAAATTAAAAACTGCTGATGGTAATTTTAATAACACCTCGGTTTCATTTTTAATTTATCGAACATGGATTTTTATTTTAAATAGAGAAGCAGAAAAAATTTGTTTAACCCTCATACACTCCTCGGAAAGAGTTACACAAATTACGTTAATTTTTTATTCACTGTATTAACACTAGAACTATTAAAGATTAAAGTATGCCAACTTGTACCGAGGAAATTAAAATCATAGGTATTAACCCTTTCGCTACGAAGAGTGTATATATACGTCTTTAAAAATGAAGCAATCATCTGATAAAAGCGTTCATAGACGTTTTCTGTACCATACAATTATTTATATTTTCATTGAATGCGTTATAATTTGTTGGATTCAAATCTTCCCGCCAAGTCTGATAGGTCACTCTAATAGTAATTAATGACTAGAGCATCGCTCTACCTTTATTTTCTTTTCTATATGTTCTATATACATGTTCTGTATACTTACTAAAGTATGTGTAATAAAAGGTATTGTTTTATAATGCTACACTTGAATTGTTCTATACCAATCACTCACAACATCCTAAGGGACTTCGAGACAGATTCTCTAGAACCAGAATAGAAGTATTCTTTTCCCATTTAATTCTTAACATAATTCATTGCACAATGTCTCTAAATTTTGATATGTATATTTTTGTCATATCAACAAAAATTGTATCAATCTATATAGCAGTAGCGTTTTTATTCCGTAGAGCACCGTAGCCAAAGGGTTAATAAAAATTTGCACATAACGTATTAAAATTAAATACACGATTCGTAAAAGGACACTGTTTGAATTAACGATTGTAGAAGAGCTTCGGTATTCAATCCATAGGTTAGCAATTAAATAACCCAAATATAAAGAGCTTTTTAAATAACAAAACAGTTCCATAAGATTCGACACTTACAAACTTTAACCCCTTGGCTTACCATTTCTTCAATCTTCGTACATATTAGCAATAGTTAGTAGAATATAGTTAGCAATAGTTCACGTCTTTGATACTCTGTCAAACGCAAAGTATTGAAATATTACACGTATTTTGTATTCGCTAACTTTCAATATTGTAAATTTAAATTACAGTTAAAGCTAAAATTGAACTTTATCATAAATACTGTGTGTTTTTATTTTATTTTATCGAGAATCGGCGCCACGAGTGTGACTCGTGGTTATAGAGCAACTGGTTAATGTCACTTTTATCGCATATTAGCTTACTAATTTATTCGCAATATTCAATTTTATCTTGATATAATATTCTACTACATATAGCTGTAACAATAACGATTAAATAACAAAATCATAAATCACATTCTGTAAAAAATAAGCAAGCGTTCGGATACTTTTGAGCGGTAGCGTACCTTTTATGATTTTTTCGGTAGAAATAAGTACGCTGGAGGCAACTTCAAGCAGCTCGCTTATTTATGAATATTTTTACATAAAAAAATTTATATAGATTGTCTAAATGCTACACAGTAACATGTACTTATTTGTAAATAAATAAATCTTATACTCTGTTTAAAAAAAATTCGAGAAAAAACGCTTATTCACTTGACCATTCCCCTTTAATACTAGATTTACGGAACCCGTCAATTTGACGCAGTTCAAATTTCGTGCTCAAATTTAACAATGATGCGTGCGGAAAATATAAACTCAAAATGAAATTTATATAGAAAAATGTACGAAGTAAATCTCTGCTTACAGAAATCTATTAATTTGAAGTAAACTGAACTAATGATATTACAAAAAATTTGTATTTCAATGTACCCATTAAAATGATCCAATCGATGCCCGTGAACCTAGTGTTAATTTTAAAGTAAGAAATTCTGTAAACCTAGTGTTAAGTAATAAAGAAATTTTAAGATTTTGTTGAAATATTATTGATAAATAGTATATTGATTATATTAGAAATAATATATTAATAGTAGTATATTGATTATATTAGAAATAGTATAGTGTTAAGTAATAAAGAAATTTTAAGATTTTGTTGAAATATTATTGATAAATAATATATTGATAGTAGTATATTGATTATATTAGAAATAGTATATTAATAGTAGTATATTGATTATATTAGAAATAGTATAGTGTTAAGTAATAAAGAAATTTTAAGATTAAAGATTTAATAAGAAGATTTGAGAAAAATTGACTAAATAAATTTCTGCTTATAGAAATCTATTAATTTGAAGTAAACCGAACTAATGATATTACAAAAAATTTGTATTTCAATGTACCCATCAAAATGATCCAATCTAGAACCACCAAAGTGATCAAAATGACCTATTCCTAAGTTTTTACAGAATCCTTATAAATTAACTACGGTGTCTTTGGGCAGATTTTCCGCGATTTTCTATTAAAAATATAGATAAATTTTTGTCTCAATTGCATTACACATTATTTCATATACATTCCACTTCGATTTCCTCGATAGAAATAAGTATACTTTAATCGTCGGTAGTTCTACTGTTAATCATCGATAGTTCCAGCACGCGGAACGATTACAAATGCAATAACTATCTGAAGAACATGCAATATCAAGGTTACACGGACGACAAAAATTCATGAACTGATTCACTGTTAAAAATGCGAGCAGTGTCGTTTAATCGTGAGAAACACCAGCGCGCACGTAACTGTTTTCGTTTAACAAAACCAGTTATCAAACAGAAGTCTCCGTTTCCTTTCGCGGCACGTTCTCAGAATTAACGCGAATCTTCTTAATTACCATGATATTACGCTCAACGCGATCATTACGATATTACAGGGAAACAAAGTTGGCAATAACGGAGGCGTTCGTGCGGCAAATAAAATCTTATTAATCGTTTTCTGTGCTAAATTTATTCGCGTGCCTACGCCGAGAAAAGAACGAGCGTGCACTTGTGCAACTTCTGTGCTCTCTTCTTTTGTTCTCGCATATTATTATTTTTTTTTTTTTTTTTT
>SMSQ01021195.1:0-20481 GCA_019453375.1 Ctenoplectra terminalis
GCTCAATATTAATTCTTCACCTCTTCATGTATATGACCAAATGAATTATGCATTAATGTAAAATTTGATTGTTTACATGATATAACCCACCGGTATAGATTTTATAAACATTTTTTTTCTCACAATAGTTAATTATTTGCGATTTTTACGAACAATATTTTATCTAAACCTGGGTATACATCAGATCGGATAATTTATATATTTTCTACAATTAATTATTATCTTTTAGTATTCAAGTAAAAACACTCTGCAAGAATATTTTTAGCTAGAATAATTTATTGTTAATAATTTAACAAATAATTGAAATAAAATTTATTACAATATGTACGTTCACACAGGATACGATTAAAATGAACCAATCAACTTTACCAACAATAAAATGCGTAATTACCTAATAATAAACTTGACCAATAACAAAATACATAAGAATACAATTCAACGATATAATAAATCTTATTTGAAACTATTCCACATCGAATGTGTTTTAATTTTCAAGTGAAAGCAGTTCTCGGAACTCTCGATTCGTATAAATAAAAAAATATTTCATTAAGCTAAAACCAAAACATTAAAACTTTTTTTGCAACCGTCCATTCAGCTTTCGGCGGCGTTGAAGAAAAAGCCCCGAATAATTTCTCACAATTTTCGTATTTCGCGCTAGGACCCGAGCGATCTTCCCTCCTTTGGTGTCCGAAGTCACCTGCGCGCGTCGTTAGT
Source organism: Ctenoplectra terminalis (assembly GCA_019453375.1). Classification (NCBI taxonomy): domain Eukaryota; kingdom Metazoa; phylum Arthropoda; class Insecta; order Hymenoptera; family Apidae; genus Ctenoplectra; species Ctenoplectra terminalis. The sequence continues at coordinate 715 of SMSQ01021195.1, forward strand.
TCCTTGGAGGAAAGCGTAGCGAAAGGATACGTGTCACGAATTGAGGTTCGTAAAGCTTAATTTTACTTCATTGCTATTTCAGTATATTTTCGACAATTATTACGTACCATGTACTATTGTTCGCGTTGTTACGTTTGTAATTAACAATCTATAAACATCGTGAGAATAAATTAAATGAGTTTAAAGTTTAAATATTACTTAATATTTCTAATTCATGGATTACATATTGTGTTTATAACGCAGTTTGGATTGTGTTTGGGATATCATTGCGCTTTGTTTAGTCAGATTTGTTTTAAGTTTGTGATTTTCATTTGTTACAGATTGTTCGATTGGCAACCTAAGATGCAAGGAACAGTAAGCTACCGAGATTACGACGCTTAAAGAATGGCTTCCTATGGCAGTTCGGTAACATTGAATGTATTCTAACCAAGGTTAATACATGGTGTACATTTTTATTGTCTTTTTCTTATCGAATAATATATGTAATACATGAAATATGGTTGATGTTTTTATAATTATGGTGCAATATAACTGATGTAATAATTTCATAGGTTATTGAAAATATTGCGATGAGACAGGAAAAGATTAAACCTATCGTTTCTTTGCTTTAGAAATATTAAACAATTCGTTTGTGTTCTAAAGTTATTAAATAAATAGTTTCTTTATTCAGGTGTTTTATTTATCGGTGTTTTAAAGTAGAATTCATAACAATTTCATAGTAATAATTTAAAGTAGAGTCTTCAAGATTGTTTTTTAANTTGACCAATAACAAAATACATAAGAATACAATTCAACGATATAATAAATCTTATTTGAAACTATTCCACATCGAATGTGTTTTAATTTTCAAGTGAAAGCAGTTCTCGGAACTCTCGATTCGTATAAATAAAAAAATATTTCATTAAGCTAAAACCAAAACATTAAAACTTTTTTTGCAACCGTCCATTCAGCTTTCGGCGGCGTTGAAGAAAAAGCCCCGAATAATTTCTCACAATTTTCGTATTTCGCGCTAGGACCCGAGCGATCTTCCCTCCTTTGGTGTCCGAAGTCACCTGCGCGCGTCGTTAGTTCCTTGGAGGAAAGCGTAGCGAAAGGATACGTGTCACGAATTGAGGTTCGTAAAGCTTAATTTTACTTCATTGCTATTTCAGTATATTTTCGACAATTATTACGTACCATGTACTATTGTTCGCGTTGTTACGTTTGTAATTAACAATCTATAAACATCGTGAGAATAAATTAAATGAGTTTAAAGTTTAAATATTACTTAATATTTCTAATTCATGGATTACATATTGTGTTTATAACGCAGTTTGGATTGTGTTTGGGATATCATTGCGCTTTGTTTAGTCAGATTTGTTTTAAGTTTGTGATTTTCATTTGTTACAGATTGTTCGATTGGCAACCTAAGATGCAAGGAACAGTAAGCTACCGAGATTACGACGCTTAAAGAATGGCTTCCTATGGCAGTTCGGTAACATTGAATGTATTCTAACCAAGGTTAATACATGGTGTACATTTTTATTGTCTTTTTCTTATCGAATAATATATGTAATACATGAAATATGGTTGATGTTTTTATAATTATGGTGCAATATAACTGATGTAATAATTTCATAGGTTATTGAAAATATTGCGATGAGACAGGAAAAGATTAAACCTATCGTTTCTTTGCTTTAGAAATATTAAACAATTCGTTTGTGTTCTAAAGTTATTAAATAAATAGTTTCTTTATTCAGGTGTTTTATTTATCGGTGTTTTAAAGTAGAATTCATAACAATTTCATAGTAATAATTTAAAGTAGAGTCTTCAAGATTGTTTTTTAAACTGTATCAAGTATTAACGTGAAATTGGAATGACATATTTTATTGCGTGTCGGTCGATGTTATTTTTGTAGAGTCAACTTGAGATTTCAATAGCTTTACTAATTTCTCGAAGCAGTCCAAGCTGCGAACATAAACAACTTTCGGCGCAAGGTTATACGCAAAAGCCGCGCTATAGCATGGCACGCGATAGCATATCACGCCACCTGTGCGTGTTTACGAAACGAACTTTGATTTTCGTAGACATTCTCCGGAGTTTATAAAACGCGTAGTAGTTTACACTTCGAAAACGATCAAATTAACATTCTCAAAACGAGTATTCATAATATAATGCTCATAGTTTTCTAAATCAATTATATCACAAACAATTGCTTGCAATAATCATAAATAATATTTTATTTCTCATATTTATTTCGAATTTCATAATTGTTCAGAATTTTGTTTTTATTATATTCAAATAATATATTTATTAGTGGAAAATGAATAATAGTAACTTGGGAGTTGTTTTGGGAGATATTTTTAAACAAATACTCAATAGGTAGAAAAATATCAAATAAATAATTTCTAGTAATCTCTCCTCTTTTTTTTTCCACAGATTTTTTATAGCCGCGTGCAATGCGGTCGGTAGAGTCAGTGTTTGTTTTATAAAAATTCTTCATTATTTGTTAGAGCATAGCAGCTCTAAATAAAATTAATTATAGCAGTCAGTTAGGGAAATAGAGTCAGTGTTGCTCCGAGAAGATTGTATTAAGTAGTTTTACTCGCGAAACTAAAGTCAGCTTGTTCGTCGATTATAATTATACGTCGTGTTTAGATAGTNCTTCACGTCAATTTTGTTTTTTTTTTATTGAGAATTTCAAGAAATACTGAAAATTTTAATTTTGATTATTACCAAATCTCCAAATTAATTCAAATATATTAAAATTTAAATATTCGCTATCCCAAAATTTCCAAATTATCATCCACATAACTTTAGGGACTAATTATAATATTCTATGTTTCGTTAAAGATTTCCAGAGCTTCCATTTTCATCTCTGGGTTTAATGATTGATGACTTCAGGACGCCTTCCTCTGGTTACGAGCAGGTATGAGCATTATTAAAATCATTTTTTTTTTGCACAATTACTTAAACGAACTTTTTATTTCATTTATTTTTTACGCTCCCACTTTATCTTACTTAACTTTACTTCTGTATTAATGTATCTGAGAAATTAATTATTTTAATATTTATTATTTGGTACTATTATTTAAAATAATCGAATAATCGATAAATAAATCATTTCGGAATAATTTATTTACAATTAAATTTTGGTATTTGTTTACATATATCGTTATTTTCAAATCAAATTATGTTATTCAGAATAATTATTTTTTATATTAACACATGACTTCCCCTTGGGTAGATGATTTCTCATCTTTCGCATCTGTTGGTGAGTCGCATACATTTTGATTCTTTCAGTCAATCATGTCGTAGGATAAAAGATCCGAATCGGCACGAGTGACTGATTGTATTATGTAGATCATTTTCGAGCATGGTGACCATGCGTATACATTATACTCACGAGTAGTAACATTTTTTATGCTTTCATTATGTTTTACTTATTAGATATGATCAGGGCTTCTTGTACATCGCGTTTCTTTAATATCAATTGTTTAATTAATTAAAATTAATTACCGCAGATATTCTTTATATTTAAAAAAATTACAATGCCCATATTTCTGTGCTAGAATGATAAATGTCTCTGCAAATAAATGAGATTTTTTAATAGCCGAGTATTTTAATGGTTCNTTACCAAATCTCCAAATTAATTCAAATATATTAAAATTTAAATATTCGCTATCCCAAAATTTCCAAATTATCATCCACATAACTTTAGGGACTAATTATAATATTCTATGTTTCGTTAAAGATTTCCAGAGCTTCCATTTTCATCTCTGGGTTTAATGATTGATGACTTCAGGACGCCTTCCTCTGGTTACGAGCAGGTATGAGCATTATTAAAATCATTTTTTTTTTGCACAATTACTTAAACGAACTTTTTATTTCATTTATTTTTTACGCTCCCACTTTATCTTACTTAACTTTACTTCTGTATTAATGTATCTGAGAAATTAATTATTTTAATATTTATTATTTGGTACTATTATTTAAAATAATCGAATAATCGATAAATAAATCATTTCGGAATAATTTATTTACAATTAAATTTTGGTATTTGTTTACATATATCGTTATTTTCAAATCAAATTATGTTATTCAGAATAATTATTTTTTATATTAACACATGACTTCCCCTTGGGTAGATGATTTCTCATCTTTCGCATCTGTTGGTGAGTCGCATACATTTTGATTCTTTCAGTCAATCATGTCGTAGGATAAAAGATCCGAATCGGCACGAGTGACTGATTGTATTATGTAGATCATTTTCGAGCATGGTGACCATGCGTATACATTATACTCACGAGTAGTAACATTTTTTATGCTTTCATTATGTTTTACTTATTAGATATGATCAGGGCTTCTTGTACATCGCGTTTCTTTAATATCAATTGTTTAATTAATTAAAATTAATTACCGCAGATATTCTTTATATTTAAAAAAATTACAATGCCCATATTTCTGTGCTAGAATGATAAATGTCTCTGCAAATAAATGAGATTTTTTAATAGCCGAGTATTTTAATGGTTCATTATTTTTGAAATCACTTTATTTAAATATATTTCACAGTGTAGAAGTCGGATATTCTCCGACTTCGTTACTTTAAGAATTATTATTATTATTATAATTAGTACACAATCATAATTACTATTTGTATCATTATTTTCGCTATAATATGTAATATAATGGATCATGTAACGCATAAATTAGTATTATGCATCACTGATCATTTTCTAACTTCATTTCCTATTTAACAGAAGTATCAAATCATTTGATTTATCTCACTATATTGAATTTTTTATTTTCTGTCCAATTTAAGGCTTAAAAATAATAATACTAATTCCTAGTAATATCCGTATCAAAATAATGTAAAATTTAATGTACAAGAAGACACTTCGCGAATGGTAGATTTCAGAATCAAAGCAATAAATTTGAAGTTTCTGTGTTTTTGAAAGTGTGCTTTGACAAAGGAATCATCCAAGGATATTTTATTTATACAGTCACTTACCCCATTCTATAGAGTCTTATATTAAATTCAATTTTTTTTAAAGAAATAAAGCTACTTTTTATTGTCAGATCTTTTCTTTAGAGTTTCAGTAATTCAATTCAGTTAAATTAAAGTAATAAATTAGAGTTATTTTGGTATGAAATAAAATGAAAAGGAGAATTAAAGAGGATTTGTTCGTTAGAAATGATATATATGTACTAATAATTTTTTTAGTCAGGATTTTCAGGTTTAACCCCTTCCGTGTCCATTGCCAGGAACTCACTCACGTGCCTAGGTGCTACTTGAGTGAGCGAATAGCGATAGGCACGATGAATCTAATTTATAAGTAATAATTATATTTCTTAGCGGCTACCAATACGTTAGTGTATCGTGCACGACGTATTTTCCACATTGTGTGTGTCGTTAGGCTCTGGAATTGCGTCGTTTAGAGTCAAATTTTATATAAATAATTATTTCACTCTCTTTAATTATGAATTTTATTTTTTTCAATAACATTACAAATCCACTATAAAATAGATTCGATTTATAATTAAATTACAAACTACATATTTTAGTTCTCAACTAAAACTAGACTCGTGTTTTTATCGCGTTATGCGCAATGGTCGCTAGCCTTTGTCCACCGATTTCAGTAAAATACACTGCGGTGCATAACTGTAGCACCGCCTAAATTTTTAGCTGTTTTAAACTTTAGATTAAAAGTGCAAAAGAATTAATTGTAGAAATTGAAAAAGTATGAGAAAAATGAACCGTAGACTAAATCACATTTAAATTGCCCTCTTATACAAAACAATATAATAAAAAATGTGATTTTCAACTGTTGTGTAACTATAGCACCGGCGTTGTTATTTACTAATTTAGAAATGCAATAATAAAAATAAGTAACGAAATAAGTAGAGATATATTTCGGAAACTTATTGATAGCGTTCCAGACAGAATGTTCGAGCTAATTACAAAGAAAGATGGTCCTACGAGATATTAAAATTGTTTATCATTGATTTTATTGATGCGGTGCTATTGTTACGCAACAGTGAAAATTCAGACTTTTGATTGTATCATATTGTACAAAAGGAGAATTTAAATAAAAATTAATTTAAAGTTGATTATTTTTCATACACTTTCAATTTTAACAATTAATTTTTCTGTATTTTCAATCTAAATTCTGGAACAGTTAAAAATTTAGCCGGTGTAGTACGTACATTAGAGTGTGCAAGGTTGTATGTTCAAACTCGGGTGTCAGAGACGTCCCGGGACGTTCTCTCTAGTGTAGGCTTATGTATCTGGGTTTCTGTGTGAGAACCACGGAGTGATGTGTGTTGGTGTGCTTGTTTTGCCATTTTTAAAATATAGGAATAGGTAGGATAGGTAGTATTCTTTCTGGCGTGATTGTTAAATATAAGTAGGTAGAGCCGAGCAGGTTGGTCACAGTCTCTGATCGGGTAGGCTCGTTTTCGCGTGACCAACCTGTTTCAGGAAATCTAATTTGATTAATCAACGGTGAATATCGTTGCGAATGCGGAATGCCATTTGCCTTCGATTTTACCAGGTTGATTTTTCGAATTTGGCGTCTTGTGTCACCATCGCGGCCGTGGTCGCAAATTAGACCCCGGAACGAACGTTTACTTGCTCGAGGTTCGGCACGTGTGCACGGACAATAATTCTTGTGATCGTTGGTCGTCCACGTGTGTTCCATACAGGTTCCGCGATTTTACTTTTTTGGTTCACCTTTATAAGTTATTTTTTGGTTTCCGTTATCAGGGAATCTCGAGCCTAGATTTAAGTTTCAGCAGGCATGGCATCCGAAGAAAAGAAGAGGCTATACGCCGAAGGGGAATACCAATGGTTCACCATTTAAAAGAATTCGAAAGGATTCTTTCAAATGGTGGACTATTCTTGTTACTACTTTGTCACTGTGCTCGCTTGCATGTGTAGATTTTCCTTTCAGCTGCAGCAAGCCCTCCCTTGTAAATTCACGGATTTTTATGTAGCGTTGCGAATAATTGATCGCGGTTTGAATTAGAGTTGCAGAAATGTACAAGATCTTGGCTGAAATTAGGATCGCGAATGGTTCCAGAGTATAATTTTAACGTAGGGTTTCGAATAAATCATGATCTTGTGTTTTTAATTAGAGCTGCGGAAACATACTACCCGTCGTTGTTCTTAGTGTTGCAAGTAATAAAATTAAAAATTAAAAACAGAAGAATTTTTGATTACGGATCAAGGTTTATTTGTTTCGAGAATAAGATTAGAGTAATTTGTTATTAGCGTGTTTGCTATTAGCGTTGCGATAATAATTTTCACGTTTTTCTTTTTTTTTCACGGTAGTATTTTAAATTATAAATATATTTGTCTGTGACCGATTAATTTGATAGTGTTGCGAATTCCATATGCCGGATATATTTTGAATTCGTTTTTTTTTCTTATCACAGAATAATAGTTTTGATTTTAGTTTGATTATTAATTTCAAAGCAGTGTTGCGTTGAACAAATTTTGTCATTTTTTTTAGTAGAGTCTCGACTATGCCCCAGTTTCTTCCACTGAGTTGTGGAAATCTGTTCCTGAATCATCTTGACGAGGGTAACTGTATGAACGGCAGCCATGATGGCTGCATTGCATCCAGAGCCGCTAGAGTTGCGTACTATAAATGTGTGGGTGCATAGCATAGTGTTGCGTTAATAAATAAAGCAGTTCACTTTGGCTGCTTTCGGTAGCATTTCCTAATTATTATTGTTTTTATTTTTTTAATCGTATGGATAAATTAGGTAAATTAAGATTTCAAGTAATGAAGCTACTGGGATTCATTTTGAAGTATTTTTCATTAATGCTTCGAAAGAGAAATAATACTCCACTCACGGTTTTGTTTGAGTTTACGAGTGGATAGTAATTATAGAGTAGCCCTTCTGGTTACTGTTCCGTTTTCACTGTTTTGTTGAGTAGTTGCACGTTTGTTAATTAAAATACTGCTAAATCATAGATTTGTCTGTTACCTTAACAAAGAAATTTTTGTTCTGTTTTTGTTGTACAGTTTAGGACAATATCTTTTGTTATCCTATTAAAATAAATTTTTTATAGTTTTTAAATTATTTAAATTGTTTCAATTAATTTAATTAGAGTCCACTGCGAGTATTCATTGTCAGTTACGTTCTTATTAATTTCTTTTTTATTCGATTGTAGTATTTCGAAATTTATACAGTAAAGTATATTTTTATAAATTGTCTAATTTATTTTGCATAAATTAAAGTTCACTAGCGATTATCGTTTATTTTTAATATAAAGAATCTTATCAAATATGTTTCATGAATGCAATTCGACTCTTTATGTTGATAGTAAGATTCTGTTTTTTAATTACCACGAACTCGTTCCTTTTTGTTTGTAACAGTAAATAAGATTAATTTACAGTAAAATATGATCAGTCCAATTTTGAGTTTTTTGAAAATATTTTTGAATATTAATGAATGATTGCAAAATAATCGCATAAATTGTTTCTTAAAATTAATACTATGAGTATTAATAAAAATGTAGACACGAGATTGTCAAAATAATTCAATTAATTAATTATTCAATACATTTTAATTTAAAATCACTATGTAAAGTTAATTACCAAGGATTCTTTTCTTAATTTTTTTTTTTTTTTGTCAGTAACAGAGTTTTAATTTAATTCCGATTAGGTTATCTTTATTTGTCTAACATGTTTTCTTTGCACCTCAAAATTTGTTTTCTCTTTTTTTTCTACAACTAATCCAGTGAACGATTTGGTTACACATTTGTCGAGTAATAGCAATTTTTAATTTTAATTTTTTTCACATGTACAAACCAATGCGAGTATATTAGTGGCTTAAAAGTGAAATAACATAAGTCATGGAAAGAATGTGAAAGAAAAATGGTTCACATTGTAAAATAAGATTTGAGCTAATATTAATTTATTTATTTATTTATTAACGTATTACCAATGAGAAGGATACGAGAGAAAAACAGATTTTTCAGATTTACCGATATGTAAACTATTTTTAAAATAAAGTAAATGTATTCTGTTAGGCAGGATGTTTATTAATTAAGAGAAATGTATACTTAGAAGGGACGTTCGGTAACCCGAAAATTAAAAAAAAATTTGAAACTTTGCTGGTTTGTAGAGGATCTCGAACTAAGTACCACGCTATGTTTTTTATCTGCTGATATTCGGTTCTTCAGGGTGAAAACACCCCTTAAAGTTTCTGCTGTGCTTTCCTATTTTCCTACACTATTCTATAATGGAAGTACATACAATAACAGTTTCATATGCACACGTATCTACAGTTCATCTTTCATGGTTCATATGTATTACATAAATGGTGCTATTAAAAAAAGTGTTCGAAACACAGATACTTTTTACACCAGGTACTTTGCAACAGAGTAGGTTTTTCGTACGCTGCACAGTAAGACGTAGTATCGGAATCTTCTTTTTCATAACAAAAATTTACTGGACGTTCAAATAGTTCGGAATGGTTCGCAGTAAAATTTTTCATATTTTTTGATCAGACAAGAAAATCAAAATTTTCAGAAATAAGGGTAGCGAGGGTTTCCTTTTTGTTCGAACAATAAATGTTTAACAATTTTATTACACAGTTTTTTAGAGCATAGAAAACCATTAAATTTTCAATCCAAAAATTTGTTAATATTTGTTATAGCTTTCAAGATATATAGGAAAATAGGAAAGCACACCGGATACTTTAAGGGGTGTTTTCACTCTGAAAAACCGTATATCAGCAGATAAAAAAAAATAGCGCGATACTAAGGTTCGAGGTTCTCTACAAATCAGCTAAGTATCAAATTTTTTTGAATTTTCGGGTTACCGAACGTCCCTTGTTAGGCAGGTCGCTTTAACTTAAGTTAGATCCAAATTAGGCAGGCTAATTATTAAGTTATTAGGACATAATTAAGCCCTATAATTTTGAATTTGAGTACATTTCAGAAACCATCAAATTTCCTTTTTTATTCCTTTAGATTTTTATTGCGTACGCAGGGTAATTAAGTCTTACAATTTTGAGTTTGTTTCAGAAAACATTGAATGTCCAACTAAAAAAGATTCGTCACATAACTTCTATCTTTTTTTTTTATATCCCTTTAGATTTTTATGTAAGTATGTCATAAGTGAAACCACCTATTTTTTTAATATTTAAATTGAGCTAAATATACAGTTTAGAAAGGTCATTTTTAAGTTAAGGTGTACGTTAAGCAGGCTCTTATTAAGTTAAGGTAAATCTTTAGTCAGGTAGGTCCTACTCCTAAGTTAAGATATATTATTATTTAGATAGGTAATTTATAATTTAAGATACGTTTACAGTCAGGTAGTATATGATAAGCACGTTATTCCATAGGTTAACTTATGTGTAATTTATTTATTCATTTATTTGTTTTTTTATACACATTTATGTTTCTCTTAGTTTGCGTAAGTTCTTCCAAAATCTCCTTCTGGCTAGCCATTTGTATAGTGATCGAAAAACGAACGTTTTGCAAATACACGTACGTCAGAAGGAGAATGTATTTTGTATATTTACTTAAAAGGAGAGTGGATGGGATGTGACTAGGGTGGTTCTCTATTCGCAGCAACTTCCACGTGGCGAGACCCGGGAAATCGATGTTACTTGATATATAATTATTAATCGCATCACTAAACGTGTGACACAGTTATCAATTATACAGAAAATAATACGAGCTAATTGGTTGAAATCTTAGTTATGCATTTCTTCAATTCTACTTGCTTCTGATCTTGAATTCGGAGTTTATTTAATTTATTCATTTATTTATTTTTATACCAATATAACAATTGAATAGTTTCATTTTTTTTTCTTTTTTTTGCGTTGTTTATTACTATTTGATATCTTGGTTGAATCAAATATAAATAATAACTTTGTCTTTTTTATTGTGTCATATGAAAACTAATATATAAGTACATATTAAACACAAATACTGATATTGGTTTAAGTATAAATTTATTTGATAAACGTTTGAAAAATAATACAATATAATATGAAATAAATGAAAAGAATAATTGCCACATTCACGGCTAACCAAAATTCAAAATATATAATCTGCGATGGCTATAATTACACCGGGTATAAAATTTTCTATTCAAAATGTCGCTTGCTCTACAGTTCTAACGATAGTGATAATGAAGAATGCGACTAATGATCGATACTCACGCCACATGGCGCTCGATAATAATTTGGCGGGACATAAACTATTATTTGAATCCTTACAAATACATATTCATATATCTAGCTATTCACTTTTTACTAAATAAAGTTAATGAACTAAATTAATAATGGATAATTTAAAAACCTTTTTTTTAACTTCGATTTGATAACAATACCCATCAAGCGAGCGTTAATATCTCTTTCTATGTTCTGTTGGTAACGTGGTGAATGACACGAAAATGGTAATTGGGCCTCTTAAGCCCCAGGAATTCGGGTCACAAAAGTACATTGAATGAGTTCTCTACTCTTATAAGAAATGTTCGGAAAAATATTCAAGAAACAACCTATTTTATTTAGATTTTTAAAACCGTGAGTAAGAATCTGTTTTTGCAGAATAAAGGTTTATTTATAATTTTCATATTAAAAAAGGATACGTGTAACAAAATTAAAAATATATTTAAAAGGTACATTTTTTGCGATGCGAATTAAAAAAAATTTTGTAACTGTAATAGTTTCCGATATAAAAATTCATTTCAAATCAATTTTTCGCGATTGTTAACATGTTATGATTTGTTAATAGCTTTGAATTCAGCAAAGTGATGACATAAACCCACCATTATTTCACATAGACCACAACATATTGCAGTTTTATCAATTCCGGAAAACGTGTTGTCGAAAAGTGATCGATTTGTCATTGAATGGCCCTGTTACAAATAAGCAACGTATTTTTTACTTTAAATTACTTGCATTTTGATTGACATTTGGTGTGATATAACTAATTTACCATCAATGGTACATATTAGGTTGTCCAAAAAGTTTTTTTCGTTTTATTAATAAGTAATGGATGCATAATATTTTATGTTCTATAACATATTATTATGTTAGACAGGATCCATTTTGTTCTACTACCTTCTTGCATCTCTTGTATAACGGATAAGGCTGCATGTTTATGTAAACGCTATCAGACAAAGCCACAGAGTGAATATAACGAAAGAAACATTCGGGATAATCTAATATCTTGACATTTATGACTTCTTGAATAAATTTGTTAAAGAAATAAAACTTTATCATTGCTAATTTCTTATTGATATCACCTGTGAGAGTTCATATATTTCTTTTTAAAATTAATTCATACAACGAAAGGTTAAAGTTTCATCGAATTTTTTTGATATATACAGGTAACCTTCCTATAACACGATAGATAGGTTCCTAAAAAATGGCGCGTTGTATAAAACCGTGTTATATCGGATCCATAATCAGTACAAAAAGGGGGGTTACGTTCCGAAATCTTATTAAAAACAAACATTTTTTTTAGTTCCATATAAGCAACTTAATTTTTATTAAAAATTTAAATGTGTGTATTACACAAAACGGAATGAAAAAAGAAATTATTTTCATTTAATGTAACCTTAATTTAACAAATTTCTTCCTCATCACTACTCAGTACAATCAAACGAGAACGTTTTTTCGGTTGAACGATATCACCTTCACTTTCTGAACCTTCGCTTCATTCAGATTTTTTGCACCTTCTATCCTGTTTAAAAAATCTGTAATTTTGGTTTGTTCGCTGGTTCGCTGACCTTCTTACAAGGTCACGTTATTTTAAGTATCTCTATAATTTTAGTATCTTAAAAGACATTTTTAAAATAAAATACAAGTTAGTAACTTTTTGGTAAGTTTACTGGTTAGTAACTTTTATTTTGCATTTGCTAAACTTTGCCTCCAAATTGTTGCTGTATGCTTTTCTTCTAAATTCTTCATTTGTTCCGAAGAAATTCTTACTCATACAGATATACAAGCACATCCTCTCGTAATCGCTACCCGTCTGCATAAATTGCTCAATGCATTCTTGAAATTCTTAGTTTTCAAGCTCCATAGTTGCATTTGACCTTTGTAAATTCTTCACTCTTATATCTTCACTACAACAACAATAGATATGTATGTACATATAAAAATATGTAGAATACAATTTATCAAGAAAAAGGCAGGTATTTTAAATATGAATTTGAAAGTATTATTTCATGTGTAATTTTATGCAGTTGTACAAAGTGTGCCAGCATGGGTGGTAAAATTGGACAGGAAATTATTTTAATATGCAAAATAATAGTGGAACGTGTAAATAAAATTTGTTAAACATGCAAAAGATTAGGGAACACGTGAAAAATGTAATAACGAATGAATTCTTCTCTGGTTGGGAACCTCTACTTTAGAATCTAGAGAGTTATTTCTAGAATCAAGATTCTAAATGGTCCATTCTAAAATATCAAATTTCCTTTCATTTGTAAAAATGACTCTATTTCTGTATCAGATTGACATGTTAACGTATTCATTTGCAAATTACAATCTTTATACTCATTAATTTCTTTTATGAAATATTTTTGCCAGCCACTTACCGCGATATTTTTTGCCGAGCAAAAAATTGCGCACAGTACTTAGCGCACACGTCGACGTTAATCTCGTTTTTGAGGCCAGCAGCAATTTTTGCGGTAGTTATTTTGAGATTTTGCCTTCGAATTATTAGCCGTCCAGCGAGTTACTTCATTTTTAGCGTAAGTCTCTTTCAGTTATTATTTCTTAATGTTCTTTGTCTACAGTGCTTGATAATAATCCTTAAATCGTGGACTTCGGTCTATAAACAATTTAAGAAAATCGATGAAATGTTCTACGCTTAATGTTCTTTGTCTACAGTGCTTGAGAATAACTCCTTAACACGTTAAGCGCCACGCCGGTCCCTGCGGACCGACGCTGAAATTTTCGTTTAGGCGTCGATGATTTCTGAGAACTGATAGTATCAATTTCAAAAAATAATACCTTATAATTCTTTAACGGGTTCTATTAAATCACATTAAACAAAGATACGACTTTCCTTTGTAGGCCTCTGCAATTTTCTTTTCAAATTCTTAAGTATTTTGCCACCAAATGTTTTTGAATTAGTATTGCACCACACAGCCTAACGGAAAGCCGACTGAAATCGGCGTGGCCGATTTAATTAAGTTTAACGTGTTGAATCGGAGACTTCGATCTATAAACAATTTAGGAAAATCGATCAAGTGTTCTACACTTAATGTTCTTTGTGTACAGTGCTTGAGAATAACTCTTTAAATCGTAGACTTCGATCTATAAACAATTTAGGAAAATCGATCAAATGTTCTATATTTAATGTTCTTTGTCTACAGTGCTTGAGAATAACTCCTTAAATCGTAGACTTCAATCTATAAACAATTTAGGAAAATCGATCAAATGTTCTACACCGATTATGTAAATTTATAGTAATATTCTTTTCTTGTTCTTGCCATAGAAAAGAACCTTATTCGTATCACGAATTATGGATCACGGTACAATGGAACCTCGATAACTCGAACTTCAAGGGAAGGGACAGAATCTTCTAGTTATAAAGGTTTCGGCTTATCGAGTTTTCAAGTAAGAGTGGTTCAACAAATAAGAATTCGACTTATAGAGACTTCGGTACGACGGTTTCGACTAGTAACTGTTTTAATAAACAATTTTTAGTTTCAGAAAATTCAGCACATCTTTTACAATTTAAGCCAAATTCTCAGATTTTTTTCTGCATGATTTGTTTCTCATTTTTTAGGACTGTTGAGACTGTTTAGAGTGCTAATGGGAAACTCAAATTCATTAGCAATATCCTTTTCCTTTCTTGATCCAGTTTTTACTGTTTCAATTATTTTTATTTTTATTAATGTTTCCAGTTTATGTTTAGAATTCATTTTGTTATACAGGGTGTTCCAAAATGTCTGTAAGTCCCTTTAAGAGGCGTTTCCTGAGATGGTACTAAATATCTTTTTCCTCTGCGAAAATGACAAATTCAGCTTTATTAACGAATTATGAACGAAAAACACTGACCAATCTCAGAGCGAGAAAAGCGGGCGGTCGCCATTGAGAGCGTTGTCTCCGTGCCGCGCTTGTGCGAGTAACTCGGAATAAATTGAAAAATTAAGTTAAAGTTACCTAATTCGCAAAAAATTCGCCTACTGTTTAAAAATGTGTGTCACTGTGTCACTGTACTGATCTTGACCCTTAACGAACGAATTGACTTACGGCGTACCGAACAGCTGTATCACAGGTATACGACACCACCGAATGTTAGGGGATGTACGGTGAGGTCAACGTACCTAACGGTTGTCAAGAGTCAAGATCTGTACAGTGATACAATGAACCACATTTTCAAACAGTAGGCGAATTTTTCGCTAATTGGGTAAATTTAATTTAATTTTTCGATTTATTCTGAATTACTCGTTGAAGTCAAGCTCAGCGCGGAGACAACGCTCTCATCGGTCGCCGGCTACCTTTCTCGCTTTGCGATTGGCCGATGTTTTTCGTTAATAACTCGTTAACAAAGGCGAATTTGACATTTTTGCAAAGGAAAAAATTGCTTTAAATCATCTCAGGAATCACCTCTTAACACGTTCGCGGACGTGAATGCTATAGCATTCATTTTCACGATGATGCAGAATGACATGAATGCTATAGCATTCAAATCTTGAAGTCAATTATTTTGAATTTAATTTTATATAACCTTATGATGTGTATTGTCGTGGATGCTATAGCATTCATTGTATATAACGATTAAAATATGATAATTTGACTGCCCTTGTAAAATGTGTTTAATCAAATTTCGGATATCACAACCAATTTAAAAAAAATCACTGTCAATCTTTGCACCTCGCTGAAACTTTTACTGTCCGCGAACGTGTTAANTACTAGTGATAAATAACCTTTCAGAATAAACAAAAATTCGAATATTAACCCTGCTACAGTCCTCCATACATCCATTTGACTAAAAAAAAATTCCTAATTTTGATAAAAATGTGTCACTAACATAAAACTGAAACAAGAAAGTTCGCATATTGACAATAGACTTTTTATATCGCAAAAATTAGGAAATTTTTTAACGAAAGGAAAATTCAACTGGGTCAAAAATGACTCAGAACCCGTAACAGGGTTAAATTCTTAATTAGATCGAAGAATTTTAATTCGTCGATGTTGATAAAAAGTTAATGATGTTCATCGAAATTAGTGTCAAATCACGTACCATTTGAATGTTGATAGCTAGATGTTAAAAAGAACTAAATGTGTTTCTAAAAAGTAGCAACGTTATTGGTTGGGAACCAAACAAGCTTAAGCAAAGTAGCTGGAGGGCCACATGCGACTTGTAGTGATTTAAAACTTTCCTATACATGTCTGTTGCTTCGCGTGATTTTTTGCCGGACGTAGATTTAGCTCGATACATCGTGTAATATATTATATATCAAAATAGTTGGTTCACTTTATTATGTCGAATAATGGAGACTTTATAAATATAAAGCCTTTTGTACCTATCACTTTTATGTATGAAACGATATTGGAGAAGCGGAAAGATCAAGTGATACAAATTGCACGAAAGTATATTGGGAAACTGAAGATTTTACGCTTGATTCTAGTAGAAAATCCAGGCCATTCGTGCAATTGCGCTATAAGTATTACGCTATAACTCGACATTGAACCGAGATATGGACAAAATAAGTCTAACAGAGACTTACAAAGGTCATATAAATCGTAAGAAGCTTAAACTTTGAAAGAGATAGATTTAGTTCTTGTATCCGGTTTTTGTTTACTTATTCTATTTATTGAAGTAATTATTTTGTTCAAAATATGGTATACACAGTTTAAGTTTCACAAATTTTTCTCAAACGTATAACGAAACGAACAAAAAAGATTATTTAGCTTTTTAAACGTTGAGCCATGTGAAACTTTTTTTTATACAGTGATAATTAGTTTGAAATATCGCTTATTTGTTTTCTTGCTTCTTTTATCATGAAAAGTATTGGTGACAAGGATTTTAAGACTTCTACAAATTATTAAAAATTTGTTAAATGTACGTATTAATGTTTCAATGCATTTTAAATGTACAGTTTTCTCTTAGCTCTGTGGCATAATGCAATACTGATATAAGTTTCTCGATCAATTATAGTTTATTAATTATCATTCCTGATGTCATTTGATACCTTAACAATTCTCATGGTTTGTCTATTACATTCATATCTTGTGAGTTGCCAGGCCACGTTAAATTTAATTTTTCTTTTCTTTAACACTAGAACTACCGAACCAACCAAAATGACTGGTTCATAATTTCTTCTAGAAATTTTATAAATTTGCAATAATGTAGTTTTGGGGATTTTCCGTGATTTTTTGTAAAAAATATGTGCAAAGAATTGTACCCCTTATTACGGATATTTTTTCAAACACCTTTCATTTTTATTTCTTTGATATAAATAAGTCTACTTTAATCGTCAGTTGTTCTAGTGTTAATTACCTAGGTAGATTGTTACGCTTTTCTTTATTTATTTATTTTGTGTCGTATCAACTGCTAAGGGTTATTAGCGACATACAGTGGTACATTACAGTAAATATAGTAGATGTAAGTTATTATATAAGGAATATACAATAGATACAATACATTAGATAACAGAATATAGTGATTTTTTGTCAGATAGTTGATCAATTTAGACATGCACGTTGGTTTTAATAACATTTGTTTCACGTCGGTAGTGTTACTAGCTCCGAAATTGTCCAGTTTGGTATAATTATATAATAAATGTTTAACTGTGATCTGAATGTTGCGTTGTTCACATAGTTTCGGTAGCGATTTATCCATTAAATGTCCATGCGTTAATTTTGTGTGGCCAACTCTGAGACGAGTCATGATAAACTGATCTCTTCTATTTCGAAGCTCGTCTTGCATTTTATTACTAAAATTGTGGACTAATTCATGTACATTTGAGATCTTGGTATGCCATATGGTGTTCCATTCTTGAGTAATAATTTTGTTTGCGTACTGTTTATAATGATTACATAGGAATCGAGATTAGGAGATTCGGTTGGCATTTCATATGTGTTTCTTTTCTTTAGCGGCAGGAAATTAAATACAAGGGATTTATTATTTTTGTTTGCGTCCTGAATCAAGTTTTGGATTTGTTTTATAATCTGGTTAGATGTAGCTTTATTTTATGAAAGTTTTTAGTGTAATTATAAAAGGTGTCTTAAACAAATTAAAGGGCCATTAAAAGCAGCGGTTCCTGAGATGATTTTCCTTTGCGAAAATGTCAAATTCGGCTTTGTTAACGAGTTATTAACCAGTAAACTGCGGCGATCTCTTTGCAAAGCGCGCACCAGTGTCTGTCGCGATAATCAAGTGATGACGGGCATAGTTAACTCTCAGAAAGTTATGAATCCAACTCAAATTATTTATAATTTTTATTTGTTTGTTTTATTTCCTCTTGACCTCTAAACATTTTAAAAATATTAAAATTTACGAATATAATTCAGTTTTCGCCAAAATTACAATTTAAATATCAAATTGTAACAAAGTTTCACGCATGACGGATATAGCCGTCATGACACAAAATTCTATAGTCGTCAAACACACTTAACTGGTTAAGGAGAAACATTGACCAATCACAGAACGAGAAAGGCGCGCGGCCTCCAACGAGAGCGTTGTCTCTGCGCCACGCTCGTGCGATTAACTCGGAATGAATCGAAAAATTAAGTTAAACTTAGCCAATCGAGAAAAGATTTGCCTGTTGCTTGAAAATGTGGGTCATTGTGTCACTGTACTGATCTTAACCTTTGACGAACGTAATGATTAACGGTGTAGCACACAACTGGATCGCAGATATGCAACACCAGCCAACGTTAAGGGACGTAGCGAGATCAGTGTACGTAACGATCTCAGGGGTCAAGATCGGTACAGTGACACAGTGACCCAGATTTTCAAACAGCAATCTTTTGCTCATTGGGTGAGTTTAACACTAGAACTACCAAAGTGTTCCAGTAATTTTATAAATTTTCTATGGCATCCCAGAGGCAATTTTCTATGATTTTCTGTTAAAAATGTAGTCAAAGCTTTGTTTCTCTCCCATTGCGTATTTTTTTATATATCTTTCATTATGATTTTTTCGGTAGAAATAAGTATGCTTTATTCGTCGGTAGTTCTAGTGTTAATTTAATTTTTCGATTCATTCTGAGTTACTCGTTGAAGTCGAACGCGACGCGGAGATAACGGTCTCCCTGGTGGCCGGTCACATTTCTCGCTCTGTGATTGGTCGGCGTTTTTCGTTAATAACTCGTCAACAAAGCCGAATTTGACATTTTCGCAGTGGAGAAAGTTGTTTGAAATCATCTCAGGAATCACCTCTTTAAGGGTCTTTCACTTTGTTCGAAGCAGTCTGTAGAGTTGCTGACTATTACAGTGCATGGATACTTATTTTTTTTTAATTTGTTCTATTGATAAGAGGATAGCGTGCACTGCTTCTGTGACAGTGTTATTTAATTCCAGCGTGGGAATTTTGAATGTGAAATTTTGATCTTTGATACTGTAGAAAAGTGTTACATTTCGTTTTATGATATGGCACAAAATTAAGCATAAAGACATATTCTTCAATACGCATGTTTTATTATTGTAGTCATAATACCAATAAAAACACAAAATAGGTAATATTTTTCATCTGATCGTAATAATTTGATCATTTATTTATTTATTTATTTTTTTTTTAATTGAATGCTTTAGGTCACATTCACCATAACTTATGGTTATGAGTGACCACATTT
>SMSQ01021196.1:0-14200 GCA_019453375.1 Ctenoplectra terminalis
TTCGTCGTTAAGTTGAAAATCACCGCGTCTGAATTTTGCAAACCACTATTTCACTGTACGAAGAGCTGGTGCATGGTCTTGATAAACATCTCGAACGTTTTTCATGGCAGTTCCTACTGTTACACCTTTGTGGAATTCGTAGAGCACGACGTGACGCGAATGAATCTTTTCTTCGCACATTTTTAAAATCTCTTTTCACAATATAAATACTACTAAAGAACAAAAGACTGCTGTTAAAATAACAATTGAATATCGTACTTTTTATCTGCTATGCAATTTGCGCAAGCAACACCAAATGTCATTTGCAAATAATTAATTTAGTCACATCTATTGAAATCGGGCACGATCTTTTGCAATGACCGAATACATCTAGGTTAAAAAAAAAAACTGAATAATCAGTTCGTTTTTACATAAATTTAGCATTAGTAGATTTTTACTTAAGAAATAATTAAAAAATAGAGACTTAGTTCTCACAATTACTGAGAAATTGTTCTCAATTGTAAATTATACACTGCGGTGCGCAACTATAACACCGCCTAAATTTTTAACTGTTCCAGAATTTAGATTGAAAATACAGAAAAATTAATTGTTAAAATTAAAAGTGTATGAAAAATAATCAACTTTAAATTAATTTTTATTTAAATTCTCCTTTTGTACAATATGATACNTTAGTGTACAGAGAAGTAAATCTATAAAACGATGTATTGGATGAGTGAAAAAGTTCGTGCCTGATTTCGCGTTAAAATACAAGTAATTTGGCATGTAAAATTGTTTTTTTTATTAATCAATTATATAATCTCTGTTACTTTGTACGATCTTTTCCCTATCTTGCAATAAGTTATGCATAACGTGATCGTCGATTCAGAAAGGTCGGCCAGAACGTGGTTCGTCGTTAAGTTGAAAATCACCGCGTCTGAATTTTGCAAACCACTATTTCACTGTACGAAGAGCTGGTGCATGGTCTTGATAAACATCTCGAACGTTTTTCATGGCAGTTCCCACTGTTACACCTTTGTGGAATTCGTAGAGCACGACGTGACGCGAATGAATCTTTTCTTCGCACATTTTTAAAATCTCTTTTCACAATATAAATACTACTAAAGAACAAAAGACTGCTGTTAAAATAACAATTGAATATCGTACTTTTTATCTGCTATGCAATTTGCGCAAGCAACACCAAATGTCATTTGCAAATAATTAATTTAGTCACATCTATTGAAATCGGGCACGATCTTTTGCAATGACCGAATACATCTAGGTTAAAAAAAAAAACTGAATAATCAGTTCGTTTTTACATAAATTTAGCATTAGTAGATTTTTACTTAAGAAATAATTAAAAAATAGAGACTTAGTTCTCACAATTACTGAGAAATTGTTCTCAATTGTAAATTATACACTGCGGTGCGCAACTATAACACCGCCTAAATTTTTAACTGTTCCAGAATTTAGATTGAAAATACAGAAAAATTAATTGTTAAAATTAAAAGTGTATGAAAAATAATCAACTTTAAATTAATTTTTATTTAAATTCTCCTTTTGTACAATATGATACAATCAAAAGTCTGAATTTTCACTGTTGCGTAACAATAGCACCGCATCGATAAAATCAATGACAAACAATTTTAATATCTCGTAGGACCACCTTTTTCTGTAATTAGCTCGAAAATTCTGTCTGGAACGCTATCAATAAGTTTCCCAAATATATCTCTACTTATTTCGTTACTTATTTTTACTACTGCATTTCTAAATTAGTAAATAACAACGCCGGTGCTATAGTTACGCAACAGTTGAAAATCACATCTTCTATTATATTGTTTTGTATAAGAGGGCAATTTAAATGTGATTCAGTCTACAGTTCATTTTTCTCATACTTTTTCAATTTCTACAATTAATTCTTTTGCACTTTTAATCTAAAGTCTAAAACAGCTAAAAATTTAGGCGGTGCTATAGTTATGCACCACAGTGTATGTTTATTCCGTTACAACAGTGTCAACCCAAGAAACTTGTAACGATATCGTTCTACGAACAGTTAAATAGAACACTGTACAAAGAAAATTTCGCTAGGTTACGAATCACAAAGGATAACCACAATAAAACTTCGTAGACTCCAGACNCAGGGCGCGCAAGTCAACGGGCGAGACTGTACGGAGGCCAGAGAAGTGGGTGATGAATAATGGATGGTACGACGTGGCTATCTCGTGCCCAGTATAGCCTGTAGGACTTTGCCGTAATGGTCCGTAAATTGCTGAACCGTAGGGATAATGAAATCGCCGCGGTTGGCTCTGTAAACGCTTCGTTATTACGCGTTTCTGTATCCCTATGATCGCGGTCGAAGTTATCAAGTGCCACGACATTTCTTACGATTAGGCATATATTTTCTTAATAAGTTAAATTTTTGTACAAAGATAGAGTTGTATTTTACGAAAATGAAAAGGGGCAAATCTGCGTGAAACAATAAGTTAATACAAATTTATTTTATTTTATTTTTTTCTTTTGCCTTATGTTTGTCGTGAAGTATATACGGTACAGTTTACAACCTATCATATTTTTCGCCATATTCGCGNCGTGGCCTATCCTCAGTCTAGTTATAATTCCTTGGTCTTTACCGGTTATGAAAATATGAAAATTCAGCCAAATTATTGACAGTTTTTAAAGACAGACTATTGAATACAAACTAGTTGGATTAAAATGTCGAACGTGGCTCGGACCGCAGAGGGTTAAAACTTCTGCCTCATATTTCTGAGAAACCCAAGATGCGACAGTCAAGTATATTTTTGATCTTCTTGATCTCAGCCCATTTTTTTCCAAAGAATTTCTATAGCTGAACCCGAAATTATGCTCCATGCTATTTTTACGGCCACTTTTACAATGCTCGGTTCTGCGGCTGGTTTTGACTGGCCAGCTCCTTGTTTCTTCCTTTTCTCTTTTCGTGCCTGATCCTAAACTGGTTCTCGGGATCGATACGAGCACGACTATACGCAGATCTCTCAGGCATCGATAGATTCGCCTTTTGCTCGTCGAGAGACGCGTTCGTTCGATCTTTCATAGGCTATGATTGCGTAATAACGTTGGATCGATGTCGTCTCGCTGTCGTCTCGACTTTCAATTAAGCTGAGTATCGAACTAGAAATTATTTCCTATGACGAGTCACGCTTGCTAAATTAATCGATATCAACGGAAGTTTTAAAAATTGCTTGCTCCATTATGCTCTGGACAATCGGTAATTCATTTATTTTTGTTTTCGATTACTCAGAAATACGTAATCAAGAATAATCGAGTTGTCTATATGTCTAGTATCTTTCGTAAAAGTCAAAATCGGAATCTGGGAATTAAGTAAACGCTCCTGATTAAAGCAGTATGAAAAATAGGAGAAAAGTTTAATAAAGCAAAAAAATACGAAACGCAGTTTAACTTTTTAAACATTAGCAGTACATTTTTGTATCAGGATGCATAATCTCACTTTCTGGTTTGGAAAAGGAGTTTTGATTGATTTTTTATTTTTCTTAGCTACTGCTTCGCGATCTTTAAACACCATTTGTAAAGCGTATGCAAAAAGAAATTACAATTACATTATTAGAGATTTTATTAGAGGAAGTTTAAGAAAACAAATTTAATTTTTTATCTGTTTAAATAATTCAAGCTTCAAAGAGTTAACGCACAGTCTCACATCTCGTATTGGAAAAAGTCGTATGCCTCGTGCAATACAAGGATATATACAATGAAACGTAAGCTCGAGGAATAGCTCTTCGATCGCGACACGTATTCCGCCTTCTTGCGCATTACGCCTACTAATTTCTCATTACACATCGTTCTCGATTATTAGTACCTGTCGATGCGACAGATTTCTATACTTTGTTATGAAGTGAAAGGCAAACGGGAAAACGAAGAATGTCAAGTTCTAGCATTTCTCAGAGAACGAAAATTCATTTTCTAATATATACTGTTACAGTTTCATATTTTTTCATATATCAAAATGAAATATTATTTTATTCTTCGTTTCATTCTGCATCGTTTTCAACTTTTGCNATCTTTCGTAAAAGTCAAAATCGGAATCTGGGAATTAAGTAAATGCTCCTGATTAAAGCAGTATGAAAAATAGGAGAAAAGTTTAATAAAGCAAGAAAATACGAAACGCAGTTTAACTTTTTAAACATTAGCAGTACATTTTTGTATCAGGATGCATAATCTCACTTTCTGGTTTGGAAAAGGAGTTTTGATTGATTTTTTATTTTTCTTAGCTACTGTTTCGCGATCTTTAAACACCATTTGTAAAGCGTATGCAAAAAGAAATTACAATTACATTATTAGAGATTTTATTAGAGGAAGTTTAAGAAAACAAATTTAATTTTTTATCTGTTTAAATAATTCAAGCTTCAAAGAGTTAACGCACAGTCTCACATCTCGTATTGGAAAAAGTTGTATGCCTCGTGCAATACAAGGATATATACAATGAAACGCAAGCTCGAGGAATAGCTCTTCGATCGCGACACGTATTCCGCCTTCTTGCGCATTACGCCTACTAATTTCTCATTACACATCGTTCTCGATTATTAGTACCTGTCGATGCGACAGATTTCTATACTTTGTTATGAAGTGAAAGGCAAACGGGAAAACGAAGAATGTCAAGTTCTAGCATTTCTCAGAGAACGAAAATTCATTTTCTAATATATACTGTTACAGTTTCATATTTTTTCATATATCAAAATGAAATATTATTTTATTCTTCGTTTCATTCTGCATCGTTTTCAACTTTTGCGTGTAATTTTAACATTCCCTTTTTTTTTGCATCGTTCTTTGACTTCCCTCATTTTTTCGTTGTACACCGCAATTTCTTATAACTGTCGTAAAACTCAGAAAATTTTAATTCGCAATGAGACAGAGCATATGAAGAAATGTTAAACTCGTTAAACAAATTCGTTACAATTGACATTCCCTTTTTTTTTACCGTGGAACTTTCAAGTACATATAAAAATTGTGGCGACCCTCTTACGTTCGTCACCAGAAGAATCCTAACCAAAACTGATTTTCTCACAAGTCTACCGAATCATATCATTTTTAATAATTTCTATCCTAGTGTTTAAGGCACGGGCCTGCTAGGAAGCCATAACTAGATCTACCAAAGTGGTCAAAATGACCCATTTGTAATTTTTCAGAGAACTTTCATACATTGATGAGTAAAGCCACTCTAGAGTGCGAAAAACGAGTCGAATTTTAAGAATTTGTTACGGGAATTGAAAGAAATGAAAAATCTATTTAAAGATCTTTCTTATACAGACTTTGAGGTGTGGAATAAAATTTTTTCATAAGTTTTGTTTTAAAATCACGGCAATGCAGCTCTGTGACGGTAAGCTCTTCTCGTGGAGAGTGTTTTGCGGCCGGAAAGATAATTTCCGCAATTTTTGACTTAGAACAAAAAACCAACAGTTTTTGAAATCTACATTCCATAAGCCATAGAATTACGTCGAGAAATTTCAATGCAAAGTTTTATGCAGAGTGAAGCATTTTAGGAAAAAAGTTAGGTTAAAAATTGTTTATAACAAGTGGAGTATGCAAGATAATAAAAAATCCATTCTGTAGAGAATGCAATTTCGAAGCTACAGTTAAAATTTCAAATAAATCGGTGAAAATCTGTTCGAGTTATGTTTCTGGCCTGTTCAAAAAATGAGGTTTCTAAAAAAACGGGTTTAACCCTCTATGGAACCGTGTGACTTAAAAGTTACAAACCGATGTATCTATATTTTAAAAAATTAATTTTGTTTAGTCATCACTGCAATATTAAATTTGATTACTGTATTACTGTACCGACACCACGATCCATCTACAGTAATTATTAGTTCAAATATTTTCAAATCAAAGTAAAAAACTATAATCAATCGTAATTTTTTCTCCAATAAGCAGACAAAATTCGGGCTATAGAGGGTTAAAGTGTTACTTGTCATAAAATCATACAAATTTCTGTTATATCTCCAATATACGATTCCTGCACCATGCAGTTGTTCTTGCAAAATAATGTTAGCCCCTTTAGCTTTTCTTCGGAAAGTTTTTGAGTTTTTTCAAGCCCCTTTTGCCGCCTCCGACATAACACGCTTAACAACCTTCATGCGTTTCGCACCTGTCACCTTGCAAAAATGGCATTTACAACGTCTTCAAGATGTCCACTAAATATGTGAGACCATCATTAAATGTCCAAACGGCTATATCTACTGCAATATCGACTAATACATTACCAGATGAAGATGTTTTCAGTACTACTGTCCACCTGCTTGTTAGTCGGTGAAACTAATAGTACTATCATCTACATTTATATACTGAACTTTCCTGTTTATCAGGTAAAGGTTTCTTTCCTATTTTATGAGATTAGGCAGCAGTCGGAGCTGATTCAACCGCAAGAATGCGCTCGGGCGCGTTTCGTTAAATTCACCCTAACTCATGAACAGTAGGAAAATTTCTCACTTAAACTCATGGAATATTATTTTTGGAAGTATGAAATACTGATTAAGTAAAAAAAAATTCGGTCTTTCGAAACTTCTAAAGTGTCTTACCCCTTAAGCACAGTGTCTTTCGGATGATTTTCCGAGATTTTCTGTTAAAAATATAAATAAAGGTTTATCTCCCTTGGAATATGTATTTCTTTTCGTACAATTTTATTCTGATTTCTTCAGCAGAAATATACTTTAATCGTGGGTAGTTCTAGTGCTAAGCGATGAACCCAAGATG
This sequence comes from Ctenoplectra terminalis, assembly GCA_019453375.1. Lineage (NCBI taxonomy): Eukaryota > Metazoa > Arthropoda > Insecta > Hymenoptera > Apidae > Ctenoplectra > Ctenoplectra terminalis. The sequence goes on from SMSQ01021196.1 coordinate 6,718, forward strand.
TAGCAGAACCCAGATGAAACGCCTTTCTTTTTCGTTTCCTACTGTAGGGTGTTAGAAATAAAGAATGTGTGAGACGAGCGAATGTTTAGGCTAAATGGAAAGAGGTGCGAATGAAAAGTGTTTGGGCCTAGAATGCTAGTTGTTCAAGTGCGTGTGACCGTCTCGTCGCGACGGGACGGCGCCAAGATGTTTAGGGAAAGTGTGACTGAGGACAAAATGATTTCAAGTGGTTGAAGGGATGCGAGGAAAGAATGTTTGGAACCGTGTGAACGAAGCGATTTTGAAAATGAGTACGTGACTGCGTGGGTTCGGACTATGGATGCAAGGATTCGGGTGCGAGAGAAAAGGGATGCTTGTGTGTAAGAAAGATAGAGTGACTGAGAGTGAAAATAAAAGGGCGTGAATGTTCGGGGCGGAAGAGAGTTTCGAACGAGTGTTACGAGAAGGCAGAAGACGGAGTGCAGCGAGATTGAAACAGTCGGTCGCGAGTGTAATACAAATTTAATAAACTATTATATATTCCTACAATAAATTATCCTGTAAACAGTTGAAATTCCTACACTACTATGTCTTTTTCTTTCATATTCGATATGCATTGCAAAGTATTTGAAGTTAAATTCTAATGTTAGTCCAATTCTCTCAAGACAACGTTGCAAAATAAATTCAAACCACAGAAGATTAATTCTGTTCCTTTAAAAGTTTCTATTTTTATCGTGAAACCAATCTCCGTACATAATCGCCTCGAACAGCATATTTTCCATTGAAGTTGTATAGGGTGTCTCAAACAAAGTGAAACATCCGTAAAGGGGTGATTCCTGAGATGATTTCAAGCAACTTTTTCCTTTGCGAAAATGTTAAATTTGGCTTTGTTAACGAGTTATTAACGAAAAACACCGATCAATCACAGAGCGAGAAAGGTGGCCGACCACCAGCGAAAGTGTTGTCTCAGAATGAATCGAAAAATTAAATTAAACTTACCCAATCGGCAAAAGATTCCCCTGTTACTTGAAAATGTGGGTCACTGTACCGATCTTGACCCTTGACGACCGTTAGATACGTTGACCTCGCCGTACATCCCTTAACCTTTGGTGGTGTCGTATACCTGTGATCCAGTTGTTCGCTACGCCGTAAATCACTGTGTTCGTCAAGGGCCAAGATCGGTACAGTGACACAGTAACCCACATTTTCAAGCAGTAGGCGACTTTTTTGCCGATTGGTTAAGTTTAACTTAATTTTTCAATTTATTCCAAATTACTCGCACAAGCGCGGCACGAAGACAACGCTCTCGCTGGCGACCGCCTGCCTTTCTCGCTCTGTGATTGGTCAGTGTTTTTCGTTAATAAGTTGTTAACAAAGCTGAATTTGACATTTTCGCAAAAGAAAATGTTGCTTAGAATTATTCCAGAAATCGTGAATTATCTCAGGAATCAGAAACCCCTTTAACCAGTTAAGTGTGTTCGACGACTATATCCGTGATGGAGATGTGGCAGAATTTTGTGTCACGACGGCTATATCCGTGATGCGTAAAACTTTGTTACAATTTGATATTTAAATTGTAATTTTGGCGAAAACTAAATTATATTCGTAAATTTTTATATTTTTAAAATGTTTAGAGGTCAAGACGAAACAAAATAAACAAATAAAAATTAGAAAGAGATCGCCACAGTTAACTGGTTAAAGGTTCTTCATTTTGTTTGGGACACCCTGTATATAGTTTTACGTAAGACTTCAGTCCATGAAGAGAATTCTGACAAAGCAGCGTGTAAAGTTTTGTTTCGATGTAAGACGCTTCGTTTCCAAGTATTTGAATGAAATTATACTATTGTTTCGAAAGATTCTATTCACCGTGTTCGTCCAATTTTTGTGTTGAACGCTTAATATACAATACGTCTGCAGACTACAATACGTTGCAAGCAATTAATATACACACTATGGGTGCTTTGAAATCACACAATGACGTATACAAGATGGTACCGTATGTGCCAAGCTGAGTATGACGAAATAATAGCGCCTCTGGCTACAAGAACATGTATCTGCTGATGTTACACGTTATTTTCGGCACATGCATATATAATCGTCAATAGAAGTACACTGGTTCGCCAGTTATGCCACTTGAGGTGAATATCTCTTGTCGATAGTGTGGCTACACCGAAGTCTGTATTTATATAAAGTAATCCTGACAGGGATCCAAAGTTCTTGAAGGTATAATTAAGCTTGAGAGCTATGCTCAAAACTCGATCTTTCTTGTTTCTATTCGTTTATCGTTAGATTTTAAAGGATACAACGTATTTTAAAGAGTGAAAATTTATGAAATATTTGACAGTGAGCGAGCTTGGTAAGGAATAAAGGAATTTATAAGAAAAATGGGTAATCATTCACAATAGAAGAGTCACAGTTGATAACCTAGGTCATGACATATTTTGTCAAGAACATTCTCCCGAGCAACCTGTACAAAATTTTAGCCTCCACCAGGCCTTAATTTTCGAGATATTTGCAAAAAATTTTTAACTTTAACGTGGACTAGGTGCCGCTTAGGTTTAAGTTTGGTTTATCTACGGATATAATTATATTAGGTCGCTGTATAAGTTCTGTTGTTTAATTTCTTACAATTAGCACGAGAGGTATAGTAATTTTCTAGTTTATAAGAGACATTGAAAAATTTTAGAAGTGTATTTTTGTCCGCTTATTGTCGATCAGAAATTCAAAGAGATTTTTATAAGCATTTGAAATTATTAGTAATACAGTCTACGTAAGATATTCTTTTTTTAACCCTGTATAATCGGAATTTTGATTACTTATGAGAAAAAAAAATTATACACGATCACAGTTTGTGAGTTTGATCTAAAAATTAGGAACTAATAATTACTATAAATAGGCTGCTTGATACCAGGACATGATATAATAATAAAATATAATAATACAGCGATAAAGAATATTTAAGATTTAAAAAATACAGATACATTGGTTAAGAATAAATTTGAAAATTTTTTAAACAGAAGGAACTGTACACCTCTCAAGTGAATAAAAGATAGTTAACAATAATCTTGGAAAATGGTGAAAGGAACTGTAATGCGTTTTCAAAAATCAAATTTTTCAGTATATTTTACAGCGAACCGAAGTTTTTCAACAACCTAATATTACATGCTCGAATCACAAAGAATCTGTATATCTCACATGGAGTCAAAATAAGATTTTTAGTCAGGTTTATTGTTACAGTTAATATTAATATTAATATTTATTGCTATAGTTAATCTACATTGTCTATATTTTAAAAAATTAATTTTGTTTAGTTATCACTGCACTATTAAATTTGATTACTGTAGCGACACCACGATCATTTTACAATAATTATTAGTTAAAACATTTTCAAATCAAAGTGAAAAACTGTAATCAATCGTAATTTTTTCTCCAATAAGCTACAAAATTCGGGCTATAGAGGGTTAATTTAGTTAGATTTATTGTTATAGCCGACTACTTCTAGGCGGTGCTAGAATAAAATGTCTAACACGTTCGCGGACAGTAAGAATTTTAATGAGCTACAAAATGAAAATACTCAATGAACCAGTCAGCTAGGACATAAACACTAGATTTACGGAACCCGTCAATTTGACGCAGGTCAGATTTCGTGCTTAAGTTTAACAATCATGCGTGCGGAGAATGTAAACTCAAAATGAAATTTATACAAAAAAATGTACTAAATAAATCTATTAATTTGAAGTAAACTGAACTAATGATATTACAAAAAATTTCTATTTCAATGTACAGTAGACTCCCGTACAACGCAGGGATACGGTCCGCGTAATGGGAAATCGCGTTATACAGAACATACATTATCGGACCAATTTATGCAAATTCAAACATTTCTTTCTTATATCTTTAAATGTGTATGTATATGTATTGTTTTTTTTTATAAACCGCTACTTTTTTTAAACTGTCAGCTTCACTGTTCATATATAAACAACAAGTAAGTTTATACATTTGCTTTTTTAAACAAAAATTCAGAAACTATGTGAAAATGTTAAATTTATCTGACGCGTAATACGGGACTGTTGTTTATCGCGCTGAATGAGTACGAGTCGCAATTTTTTCGTCGCGTTATAGGAATTATACGGGAGCGTGTTGTACGGAAGTCTACTGTACTCATCAAAATGATCCAATGAATGCCCGTAAACTAGTGTTAAAGTGCATAATAATTTCAAAAAATTAATTATATAATATAGCTTATTATAAGTCAATTCAAGCTTTAAAAACAACATTTTCGTATGAAATTCATACAAAATTTCATAATAAATTTCCATTAATCAAGACTAAGAAAATTATAAATTAAAATGTTTCATAATATAAAAATATTTTTTAATTCGTTCAAATGCAATTCATTAAATATCTTGAAACAAGAAATATATGACTTAGACCACTTTCATAATTATGGGCACATATAATATTGAATGCATGATTCGAATGTTACAGCATTCGTGTCATTTTGCATCACAATTACAATGAATGCTACATCATTCACGTCCACGAACGTGTTAACCCAAACCCAGTACAGATTATCAAGTTGACTATCTAGCAATTAATATCTANTTCATAATATAAAAATATTTTTTAATTCGTTCAAATGCAATTCATTAAATATCTCGAAACAAGAAATATGTGACTTAGACCACTTTCATAATTATGGGCACATATAATATTGAATGCATGATTCGAATGTTACAGCATTCGTGTCATTTTGCATCACAATTAGAATGAATGCTACATCATTCACGTCCACGAACGTGTTAACTCAAACCCAGTACAGATTATCAAGTTGACTATCTAGCAATTAATATCTAATATAATAGATGTGTTAGATTTGGGCTAGTTTCTTTCTCAATCCGGCCGCGAAATCGCAAGTCGTCCAGCTTCTGTTATGCAACCGCGATGATCGCAGCTATCGGTTTCTGAACAAACGTAAGCAAGTCGACATCTCAAGAATCCTTATGATCCAACGCATCGGTATCCCGATAAGAATAATAATAACAAGATGATGTTCGTCTCCTACCGCTCTTTGTGTGAACGATGACCTTAAACATTGTTAACAAGAGTTAACACAGTTAACTTCATTTGTTAATAACATCTTAAGAAATAACAAGCGACGATTGAAATCTTGGTTGCTCAGGAGCGTGTGTTTGATAACATATATCAAGGTCAAGGTCGTCGGGGGTGACTCCTCTATTATGAATAATTACTGAAGTATGAAAAAATAAATACATAAATTAACGACAAATGGAATAAAAATATTGTGAGAAGTAAAGTAACCAGTGAACGAAGCAATGAAAAAATTGGAAGAAAGTGTTTTAAAGATTGATAAAAAAAATACAGTAATAAAAATGACAGCAAATAGTTACAAAAAAGAAGATAGACGTTGCACTGAAATTAAGAAAAAATAATAAAAGTCAGTAACTAACAAACGCGTGCAAAGAAATAGGCTTAAAAAATCATATAAATCAAAGTATAACCACAGCATAATTCAATTAAGAAGAGTCTAAAGATCACGTGAATCATTATAACCAAGTCGTTATATCTTTTGACGTAATTTTTACGATAAATAGTGTTTCGATCGAGCTATTTTATAGCGATAAAAGCATCGGCCGACAGCGCGAAATCGTTCATCGAGGAAAAAACACGAGGTCTCGCGATAGCTATATTAGCATGATAAAATCAGATTGCTAGCAGTATTCGTCATTCGCGTAAACACGGGTAATGGAAAAGTGAGGGTAGGAAAGCAAGAGAGAGATAGGTAGATAGATAGATAGATAGATATATACATATATATATATATGTATATATAGAGAGAGACGCAATTCTTGGAAGAAAGAAATTCATTATGAGAGTTTGTCTTAATAGACAGTAGATGTAGTAGATGTAACCGCGTGTACGTAGATTTATGCTCGGAGAAGGAAACTGGGGCAGCACGATGGAGCAGAGGAGATAAAAGACCGCGCATCGCCACTTGTTGCATTCACCCGGGAAATAGGAGAAATTTCTTCATTCATGAAACTCGAACCAGCATTCCGTAAGGCGGCGGACTATGAACCGGTGGCAATTAAAACGGTAAACCAGTTCAGAAGTCTCGAGAACAAAAATGGCTTAACGCAATTTTTCCGGAAAACTGTATAAAATTCTTTCGATTGAACCTATTTATTAATTCGGATTCCAAACAATTGCAGGTAACGAGGAGCTGCGTTCTATCTTAACACCTATATTTCTGAACTACTTGTTGAAACGATTATGAAACCCGTTGTCGAAAGGAATACTAGTTAACAGTTTTTTTTTTAATCATCGCCATAATTTTTGTTGTAAAAGTATCACTTTTGAAAAATGATCTTGTTTGTTCGTTCATCAAATAATTATTGAAAAAAAAAAGAAAAATACAGATTAATGATTTTGCATCAAGATAGATTTAAAAACATAAAACGAATCTTGAAGAATTGCCTCGTTAATTTTTTTTACGAGATAATTATCGAAACGAGGCACAAGTCAATTTTTAAATGTCATCGTGATCGGTTTTTGCGTTGAAAACATATCTTGGGATTCACCAGTGAACATCGAAGAGTCGCCTGATTAATTTTTTCGCGAAAAGAAAAAAAAAAGGGAGGGGGGAATGAGAAGCATACGAAGAATTTTTGCGGCGATACGATTTATTTCCGCACGTGCTCTTTGCACGCTGTCAGCGACAGAGTTCCACCAACGGTTGCGCAAATTTCAACGAATACGACGAAGGACATGGCACAACGCTCCGTGCAGTCCCTTTCAAACGCACGAGGACAAATCTTGTTCGTATTGCGTTATGCCGGCTGCGTTTTTAAGCTTCCCGCTCTCGATTCAGCCCGTCCTGAATCGCCGTATTGTTCCCACCGAGACGTCGGCACTGTGATGACATTTTATCGTTCCTTCGATTAAACGGAAAAATTGAATTACTTTTGTGGTTGCAGAATGTATACCGATTAGATAATTTGACTGTGTCGTTGATAATTGTTAGAAGTTTCCACGAAACTAGATTTCAGATTTCGTAGCTCGTTTGTGTTCTCTTCTATGATGCGTTTTCGATAGATATAGGTATTCTTTTGTGCACATTGATTGTAAATTTAAAGTTTGTTTTATTTTTTTGTGTTAGAACGGATGACAGAACATAACGGATAACATGTAGGATAACTTTCGTTGTTAATGCAATTATATTATTATGAAAATTAATATATTTTTTTATATCGTTGCTAATGTATTTATTCATTTTGTTTATCTCTTTTCTATTCAAATTTGATACATCTTTTTTTGACAGAATTTTTTATTTAAATACCAATTATTGCAGCAGAAATGTTTGAAGTTAGAAAAACGTCCTGAAAATGACATTTCATAGCGATCAAATAATTTGTAATTTTTTCCTTTAAAACATACCTACTTTTCTAATTTTCACATTCACTCTTCGAAAATATAAGAATTC